>JARHVA010002068.1:690000-760000 GCA_037957365.1 Torreya grandis
ATCTAACATTGAACTATGTTAGCCATGTTGAAATATTTGAAAATGCCAAAAGACATACTCAACTACATCAACTATGTAAATACAATATGGAGAATGAGGAGGTGAAAAACATTCTACATTAGTTAAAGTTGATGTAATATGAAATGGGTAAAATGATATAACTAAGTGAGATAAAATGGAAGGATATAGGTAAAAAGGTAATATAATCAATTTTAACTATGGATATGAACTATATGATCATAACATATATAGAAAATTATCATGAAAATAACCAAATTCTTCCCACCCTTTTTACAGTTCCCTTTAAGGTGTGTAATCATGGATATTTAAGCTCAATAAGTTGTTACAAGATAAATCATTAGTAAATTATAATAGTGAAAAATATTATGTGTAAACATATGCCCCACCCAAATCTCATCACGTGTCACAATAGTGTAACATGGGATGATGCTTTGGGAAAGAACATAGAAACATAATCAATTTAGATAACTAAAATTACATAATGAAATGAATGTTGAAATTAAATAATAAGAAAATGAATAAAGAAAAGAACCATATTGATACCTTGACTTACCTTTATCATGGAACTGTTGTGTGAAAAAATTCATATTCTCAATCATGAAAGTTGCAATAATTTCATTTGAGAAACCCTAGGGATAAAAATTTATAAATCAAATAAAATTATAGGAGGGGCAAAGGAAATGGAAAAATATCAAAAATTAATAAATCACTTGGAAAATGTGCAAGTCAGGGTGACAAGACTAGTTTAGAACCACAATACCAAGGAAAATGACTAATTACTAAGGTAAACAATAACAAACCTAAAATCCAAGGCTACTTATGATTTAAAACCCCAAGTAAACATCTAAATTAAGATAAGTAACCATCCAAATTGAACAAGGGACACATTTAACTAACTAATGAGAACACGATCTATGTAAGAAAAGTAATGAACCATAATAAAATATGGTAGAATCGGATGAAAGTCATTTAAATGTAAAAATAGAACCAAATATCCCCCTAAAAAGAGTGAATATAAGATTCAATGTCCCAAAACATAAATAAGATAAATTATAAAGATAAATTAATAACAAAGAGAACATCTCACAACAACTCAAAGGTGAAACTTGGACTATAAAATGGATGAACTAAAACCATGATATTCTTATCATGCTGAAAATATTTAGAAAAAAACATGCCTATGAAGGGGTAAATTAAATGGGTGGTGGAGGAACATGGTGACAATAATGTGATAACATTATCTTTACTATTAATAAGACATTAAAATCAAGATGTCAAGACTAAAATGTTTTCAACATCAATGATGTTAGAGAATCATGCCTAACAATGTAATATTATGATAACTAGTGAGAGAGAGAGAGAGAGAGAGAGAGAGAGAGAGAGAGAGAGAGAGAGAGAGAGAGAGAGAGAGAGAGAGAGAGAGAGTGTGTGTGTGTGTGTGTGTTTGTGTGTGTGTGTGTGTGTGTGTGTGTGTGTGTGTGTGTGTGTGTGTGTGTGTGTGTGTGTGTGTGTGTGTGTGTGTGTGTGTGTGTGTGTGTGTGTGTGTGTGTGTCTATGTGTGTGTGTGAGATACCATGAAGGATATTATGCATAAAAATTAAAATGATCCTACCTTCCCACAATATGTTATTTTTTCCTCATGACTCATTACAAAGTCATTGGTCTACTAAAAACATTGGGTACTTGTGTGAAAAATTAGGTGGCATTAAAATGTAAAATGAGGTAATATAATGAGACCTCACACCCCAATCTACTATACTAATGCACCCAAATTAACCTCATCTCTATCATGATAACAACTATAGAGTTTGATCTTAGACTAAGATAGGAGATGTGCCAAATGATGATCATGTATTTTGGTGTGATATAAATTTTAAGATATAATATGTGTTTTAACATTTATTTTGATTTTTATATGGATTTAACTCTTTTAGGATTTTATATTCCTCCTTCATACAATTTGTAAGACCAAACATGGTTGTTAAATATAACTATCATAAGATAAATTACACTTGGTGGTTAGAGAAGATAACCTAAATAACATGGTGTCAAAATATTCGTAGAATTCCATTTTAGAAAAGAGTGTGATATTTAAACTAACTTTGGTGAGCCCAAAATGGTTTGAATAATAGGGGATAATATAAATGGTCATCAAATGATAGGGTTTCTTGAAGCATTTAAAAATGTCTGAATAAAATATGATACAATGGCATCTAGGCATGAATCAACATCTTGATAAATGATATGTTTGAATTAAGACATGAATAAATACTACTATATTCTAACCATAAAATAATATACCTAATTCTAAAAGAGGAGAAACACTACTCTTGACCAGTGCCTTATCTTTCAAGGAAGACACCTAGATAATTTTTGGAATAATATTAATTTATTGAAATAAATTGATATGTGTTTGTGAGGAAGTATTGGTCCTATCCAAAGTCTTAAAATGAAAATCACAAATTAAAAATATAAGAGACATAATTAAAAGACCCAAAAAGGGTATGTGTAATGAAGATAAAACCAAAGAACTTAAAGAAGTAAACAATGGTTGATTAAAAATATGTGGATGGTGTTTGTGAGGAAGGCCTAGTCACATTTGAGGTCTTACAATTCCACTCACAAATTGACAAACCAATATGTGTAAGTAAATAAAAAATACATAAGGACCTATTGATGCTTGAAAGTGTATCATTGGTGGTTCAGGATGTTTAGGAAATACTTCTCATTTCTAGATTCAAATAATCCATTTCATGAGTTTTAAGTTGTGACATTCTTGATATCTTTGGTGAAATAGAGGCAAAGTAAATGAATTGTTTCACAAAATTTATGATGTAACTTGTTTGGTTGTTTGGAACAACCATGGCCTAATCACTTGCTTGTGAAAATGAGATTAACCTAAACTAAGTGAAATGAATTATGATCAAAATATAGGTCTAAAATCTAAGATAAAATGTATATATACAATGAAAGTTAAACTAAAGTGAATTGGTTAAAAAAATGAGCAAAAGGAAGGGTAAGGTAGAGAAGAAGATTATTCTGATTTTCAATCTGGATATTATGACAAATTTTAAATTTCATCTAACATGCACTTAAAATTAATTTATGACATGAAATTTCTTAACCTCAAATCCTATCACACATTAGGTAAACATCTAAGGTTAGCAGAAACAAATGCAAATAAGAACCAAATTCACTTTAAAGATTTACTCCTACAAACAAATTGCATAGGCACATTTACAAGAAGATCAAAGAAAACAAAATGAACCTAAGATCTTTAAATCAATCTAGCATTAACATAAATCGAAAACTCTTTATTTAAAGGTGCACTTCAATAATCCATAAAAACCATTCAAATCTGAAAATTAGATGAGTTAGTTGAGATATCAGCCATAATATCAATCACATAAACAAAATATTGGATAAATTTTGCAGAATTCCTTGCTTGTATTAATTACTCCAAGTTTATGATAGTAGTTTTCCTCTAAAACTCCCTTCATTTACAAATGACAATACCCCTTTTATATAAGACTAAGGAGGTGTGTCATTCAATCATGTCAAATGATAAGTGTATAGATATCCTTCTATAATGTTTTATAATTAATGACACTTTCTAAAGGACTGACCTATAAGAAATGCACTTTACAACATTGCACATGATTTTACAAAAATAATATTACTTTTTTAAAATATACATGTTTAGTTTAAAAAAAAATATTCTAAAGTCAATAAATTTAACTTTGGGATTCCCCTGTTGGTGCAGTGTTTTGCTTTTGCTATAGGATATTCATTATGTAGTGTTGTTCATCAATTAGCTTAAGGTTGAGAATGAGTTCCATGAAGATCTCCTTCTCTTGATCTGTCAGGCCCTTCAGAGTTTTGTCAACCCTCTCTAAATCTTCCTTGATACTCCTACCTTCACTAATATTTTCATCAACTAATAAAATCATGTCCATGATATTCTTATTATCTACCCCAGACTTCCTTATGCTTTAATTCTTTACCTCCTGCATAAACTAAGTAGCTCTTTACTTAAATTCATCATCTATGATTAAACCAATTGGGTTGATTGAAGTAAGATATTTTATTAGGATCCCCTATGTGTGGGTTATCATGTCCTCTATCTATTTTAAATCATTATAAAGGTCTCCCATGATGCTAGATCACATACTCAAATCCTTGATCTTATCAACTAATATTGCTATGTTCATATTTAATTGTGTAAAGCTCATTGTTCTAAACCTAGGGATTTGGTCTTCTATTAGGACATTGATCAAATCCTTTACTTTGTTTATTGAAGCTTGCCATTGGCCAACTTAGCTTGTAGCCATAGAATTATATTTATTTATTGCATCTTGATTGGATCTTATGGCCTTGAAAGAGATAAATAAGTCATTCATGGTGGTCTCAAATTTGGTGACCATCCCTCTTAGAACTGATAAGATAGCTTATTTTTCTAGATTCTTGTTCTTCTATTTTAGGCCCTTGATAATAGCTTATAGCTATTTTGATTATGTTTGGGCTAATTCAAGAACATATTCCTCAAAAATAAGATCTTCCCCATGCCTCTATCTTTGATTCTAAGTCAAAATAGTCAATGGATCCACTTTTTGATATGTCATTTCTTCACCTCCTACCCTAACCCTTTTTTCTATCACTCTCTACAAGCTAACAATTTCTAGATCAAATTTAACACCAACTGTAGATTGAGTCACCTTTGGGGTAGGTATCTCAACTTGTGATGGAGATGTTGAATCACTTGGTGTTTCTAGTCTCTTTTTTTCCTTTTATTTTAGGGTAATGACCAATGGTTTAATCTCTTGATACATATGAATGTTAGTGGCTTTCATCATAGCCCAAGGATGATGCATAGTAGGCATTTTTTGCAATATAGGTTCATACAAGAACTATTATGGAATGGGTGGACCATACAATAAGTTTTATTCACTAAATATATTGACTTCACTTAGAGGATTAGTGAATGTCACTTTGGATCTTTTTTCTTTAGGAACAATGGCTAGCTTAGCCTTGTTCTTATGGGTGTAATTAGAAACTAAGTTTACTAATTTATTTTTTCCCTTCTCTTCCTCAACCTTTGTCTC
This sequence comes from Torreya grandis, assembly GCA_037957365.1. Taxonomy (NCBI): domain Eukaryota; kingdom Viridiplantae; phylum Streptophyta; class Pinopsida; order Cupressales; family Taxaceae; genus Torreya; species Torreya grandis. The sequence continues at coordinate 695,124 of JARHVA010002068.1, forward strand.
CTCCTCATCTAACTCTCCCTCATAATCCATTGATAGCATCTTCAGTGCATCCTCAATAGTCTCATTAGGATCTAATGCTATCATATGAGATTCTTCTTGATGTAATTCTTATTCCTCTACCTTTGATGAATAAGAAGCAATCTCATCTACCCTTATTTCCTTTGGTTTTTGTGTTTCTACATGTACACTAAATGTTGGAGGTCTAGAAGGTTCCCCACTAATCAAATGGTACTATATTAGGCCCAATTTCCAACTATCATTCATTGTTTGATTTATTTTTAGTCTTGATTTAGGCTTCAGGTTGTGTTCCTTCATCTTCTGGTGACCTAAAATTAAGATGAAGCCTTGGTGTATATAGGGTTGAATGCCTCAAGATCATGATCATAGGTCACATTTAAGATCCCTTTAATTTTTAAATGGTCCTTGACTTTTCCATAGGGTTCCCACTGTCTAATTTCATCAATCTATAGATTGAAATATGATCTATGTTTTGATGTTGCCTCATTACTATCCCACTGTTTGACTATAGTCTTTCCAATTATCATTGGGAAACTATGAAGGAGATCCTTTCCATTGGTCTTACATAGACCATCAATTCCTAGAATAGTTGGTATGTCACTTCTTTCTTAGATAACTTGTCGAGGACATGGACATATATCTTAACAAGTGAATTTTGAGTCCCTTCAATCCTAGTGATTATACAATCTAGATATAATCATATATCCCCCATTGTTTATAAATACTTCTTAATCAATGGACTAATTATTGACATAGGGATACTAGTTATAGCCTCAATCAAGGTTGGATAGACATAATCACAAATAAATTGAATGTGATCCCTATATTTGTAGATGTGAAACTTAGATTAATATTGGGAGACTATCTGTGTTTCATTTGGGGACTATTACCTTTGATTTGGAATCTTTGTTGTTTCACATATGACATCTAAGAGATAGGAAATCATGAAAAAATTATTCTTCTTTTTATTCCTAATTGCATATACTTTTCTTCTCATATATATGCTAATTATCTCACCTAGTGGGGGGAATATCATTTTTTCAATAATGAAGTAAACTATGGGCACCCATACTGGATTTACATAAGCTATGGTTGCATCCCCAAATAACCTATTCAACATTATCATTCTCATCCTAATTTTAGGTCTGAATTGGTTGATATAAATGTTCCTATTAAGGTCTAAAAATACTTGGTCTTAAAAATATAGCCATATGGCAAGGGTGTCCATCAAATTGTGTTCTTTATCCCAAGAATTGATAGAGGCTAGGTTTATTTGGAGTTTGGGCATCTAATAATAGGAATCAAATGCAATATAAAAAATGTAATCCACCTTCTTCTGATTATGATCATTTATTAACATGCCTTTATCTATCTTATCATCTTTAAAAATAGGAGAAAGAATCTCAATGTAGTGGAGTACCCCAGGATTTATAGCTACATGATGAAAACCATTCATCTAGATTGGACCAATGTCATCATATAACATCTTTGTGGAGATATTCTTGTCTTCTTTTTAGGTGATAGCTAGGTATTTCTCAATATTATAGAATAATTTTGACCAATTATTATCTCCTATGTTGAATCCAATAGTAATGAACTTGATGTCTTTGAAAACACATCTTTTAGCATCTATTGTTAAGTAAAACTCAACATCTTCCTTTGAAATCTGCTTGTATGTTGCTAGTTGATTGAATTATGAAATTATGAATAATAATCTAGCTCTTACAGGTTTAATACAGTTAATTCTAAGGCAAATTAGGGGAATCCATATAATTAAGCCTTTTTTTAAGGTTTATGCAAAACTTTATTGGTAGTGGCTAGTTCAAACTATGAGCTCCATTACTTAAATTTTTCTTGGATCATGTATTTATACCTTTCATGTCTATGGGTCCACAAGACCTTCTGATTTGACTCGTATTGCTTATGTGGTGTTGCCTTGTCATATTGTTCATTAATTTTCAAATTATGGCCATTTGTCATTTTTCAGACATGTGTCACCTTCACGTTCCATCTTGAGTTTTGATTAATTTACACCATTAATTTATTGGAAGTTTCCCCAACCTTGACTTTTTTACAAGCCATCGATCTTTAATTGATCTTCTTGATAATGTGTCATATGGTATCTCCTCAGGCTCTTTGTGCTCATTACAAACATACTCCATCACTTAATACCTTTGTGCCACATGGTGGCTTCTCATCCATCTAAGAATATTGAATTGTCAACTATATCACTTGCCATAGATCTTGATTCAAGAGGTTGAATACCATTGGTTGATTTTTAACTCACTTATCATAGTTACAACATGTGTCACTACCACATTCATTTTAGGTTCTATGAAAATTATTCTTTCATCTTGCACCATTGGGTCTCTTTTACACATATCATTACATTCTATTGTTCTTGATTCACTTGATCTTATTCAATTGAATGTGGACTATTGATTTTGAGTTATGTCATTGAGATCATGCCACTTGGTACTTTTGGATTCCTACATATAACCTTGACCTATTAACTTTGCCCCACACCATTATATATTTGTTGTATGCTTTAACACACTCCATTGATCCCAATCTAGGAGGTCAAATGTGATTGGTTTCTCCACTTCCCTTTTACCAAAATTATGACACTTGTCACTTTGGTGTTCCCTTATAGGATGCTTGACTTATTTACTCTTCACTCATTAGTAAGATCTTTGAGCTTCTTACAAGATGGTGACACTTGTCACTCTCATGATTGATATGAATTATTTAACATTTTGACCCAAGTAGGTGCCCATATACCATCAATCTTGACTTTAACTCCGATATCTCACCATGTGGCATCCTCACATTGATTCATTCCTATGGACAATAAAAATAGACTAAGTTAGGGCTCAAGGAATATAAAGAACTTAGGATAAAGTTTTATCCTAAGGTTTTAGTTGTATTAATAAATACAGCTAGGACTTTAGGATAAAACTTTAGGCTAAGTTTAAAATATAATAAAGTGATCCCATATTCAATTAGTCTATGTGAATAATAAAATAGACTTGGTCAGGTTTTAGGATATAAGGGACCTAGAGTAAAATTTTTAAACTAAGGTTTTGGTCATGCTAATTAACATAATTGGAACCTTAGGATACAAATTAAACTAAGTCTAATATATAACAAAATGTTCCCATGCAAATTTGACCCATGCCAATTTGAATCTTATTCAAAAGGACCTAGGCTAAAACATATTAGACTAAGGTTTTAACATGATTTAAATGTAAATTCAATGAATCGATTAAAAGACCAAGGTTTTATCAAAATAAAGAGTTAAGTTAACATCATTATTTAACCAATTAAGGGTTAATTTTTCATTAAATCACAAAACCCTATAATTGTTCATTCTAATGACACTTCATTAAACTTGCATCAGCAGAATATATATCAAACATTAGATATATTAGATAAAGTCAAATGAAAATTAAATGTTTACATGCCAAATGTAAACATGATGAGAACTATGATATTTAAATAATGCATTCTTTATCAATTTGAATGTTAGTTTATAACACAATTGTGAAATTGAACAAGGGTCCTCATGGTGACCTCAACAAGACCTAAGATATGTATTAGGGCTAGTGTGTAAAAGAGGAAGTTTGAAGGTGTGAAGGAAAGTTGAACCTGCAATATGTACTAGGGCTAGTGTGTAAAAGAGGAAGTTTGAAGGTGTGAAGGAAAGTTGAACCTGCAATATACATTAGCTCTAAAGTACACACACACACACACACACACACACACACACACACACACACACACACACACACACACACACACACACACACACACACACACACACACACACATGCATACATACACATATATGTATGTATATATATTGAATGATAAACATGAAAGGGAGAAGTGAGGATAATAGAATTCAATGCATAGTAGTAAAGTTATAAAAAAACATACAATTAAATGAAATAATTCTTTAAAACTAGAGTTTTGGTCAGTTATTTAAAGATGTGCCCTAAATTGGTTTACAATCTATAATTACTAATTCTAAGTATGCCTTTAAATAAGTAGGTAACCCACCATATTTGGGAATATTTTTCCTTTTTTTCATGAGTTTAATCTAATTTTAACACTAATTCTATGATGTCAAAAGTAAAGACTTTGAATTTTTTGTTATGTTTTTTTTTTAAAATCTATACGAGATTTGTATTAGAGTTCATGTTGTAAATCATTCATATGATGCTCATATAGGATATCAAGGTGTGAATATAATATTCATGAATATCTCCATTGGGAATGATGCCATGAAGAGAGATGTGTAAATATGGTAATGTGAGTTATAATGGTAAGATGGATTTAGACCCATAGACTAAAGATGAGTGGGTTAGCTCATTCAAAATAGAGATACTAGTGTGATAGGACTAATGTGCATGATATAAATTATTCTAATTAGTAAAGTACTTTATGGTGGTAATGATGAGTACATATTCATATTCCAATCAAGGAAAGTTTATTTTTAGATTTCATCCACACATAGAGAATGTCTAAGAAGACTCCAATATGTGAAGTTCAGCTAGAGGAGAGTAAATTACATCATCATGAAGTTGACAAAGATTGCACTTTTTGGTGAATGTAGGAGTTTTTAAGTTGTAGTGTGTAAACTACAATGGCCACCTAAAATTAACCCATGCATTGGCTCAAGAAGAGAATGAAATTCATCTTGAGTAACACATTAGATTAAGTTACCTTAAGAGTACCTTAATAATTATGATAATAAATTATGTCATGTCTAAGTAAATATTTTCAATATTACTTGTGGATTCAAATATTTTCACAAGAATCAGTCTCTAGATGATAAGTATGTTGTTCAATGAATTGGATAATGTATTTATACCATGAAATTTGTCAAGTAGTGAAAAAATTGATGTAGAAGATAAGGAAATCATCTTTGGACTATAGACTAGATGGATTCTTCCTTATATGAATAATAAATTATGGGTCATGTAATGCCTAATTTGGATAAAAGGGGAGGATAATAAATCAATAGAGTCAATTATAACATTTTTTTCAAGGGATTGCTTTGATAGTGAAAGACTAAAACTCTTTATCAAGAATCTAGATAATTTGATGATAATAAATGATATTCTCACTTTTGCATTGATATTTTCCACTAACTAACTACATATGAAATGTGAATTTCATAGTGAGTGTAGGTATGGGATGTATAAATATATGGATACTTGCATCCTAAGAATGAGAGATTCATATTCAACCATGTTATTAGTGACTTCAAAGTTTAATCAGAATGGTAGAGGAATGATTTTTCCATAAGGGTAGGTTAAGACACAATTTATCCCAACTCCTTGAAGGTAGTTGGATTGAAGTCTCCAAGTTTTATATTACAAAGAATTTTAAATTTGGGTGATTATTCTATGTAGAATTTTATAAACTTATATTTTAGGCTCTTTAAATATATTTACCTCAAGATCAACCACAAAATATGAAAGTAACCTTTAATATAAATAGATTGGTTAAGACCCTTAATGAAAATGATCACTTCATCAAGAAGAGTGTTCTAAAGGTTAATGATAGTTTGGATAGGAATGGTTTCAAGTTTATGGGTGATCACTTATCCTTTGACTCATTTTTGGGTACTAATTTTTTATTCAAACTACATTAAGAGTATTATTTTTGGGTAATAATTCTCACCAAACGAGTAAGCGCTATTAGAAGTCAATAAATCCATATGGTGGAAAGTAGCATAGAAAAAATATCTAACAAGGACATCATTTTAGGGGGGAAAAAAGTGAGGCCTCACCTTCCATATGCATAGCTCACCCACAAGAGTTAGGGAAGGAGGAAAAAACAAAATATCGTGACCCTTCTCCCCCAAAGAAGAGTTATGGTAAGAAAGTCAACACGAGCCTTCAATTTCAATAGGGTGTGGATAACCCCAATTTAAAAATCCATGAGATAAGAGCATTAGAGGTCTAAAGGATGGATGATTACCCTACTAAGCTTCTGGAGGGCCTTAGGTAGAAGCTAATAGATTTTCATGAAAATTTGTAGAAACTGGGTAGGTAGCTAGTTTCATACATAGAACAATGGAATAATTGTAAATAATAAATTAATAAGCTAAGGCTAGGGACTGGGGGACTATAGATTATAGAAATGGGTAAGCCAAAGGGAACCCCAAAAGGAAATGAAATCTTTTCCATCACACTAAGGATTTACAACACAAAGAAAGGAAAACCATCAATGGAGAAGGCCAAAGGCTTGGCATAATAAATTAAAAACATGGTAAAAGGTTAAGGGATAAAACTAGAGGGATATTGAGTAGCATGCAAAGAATATGATGGATGTTAGTATAAAGGAGAATCAATCTAAGGAAATATAATAGGTGGCTATGTCTATTTTTTTCTATGTATTTTTTTGTTGAGTTTTTTCTAGCATTTTGCATCTGAAAGGTTGGGTTGGCCCTGTTTCATCTTGTTTTGTTTCTAATTTTCATATTGATTGATGGTTTTAAGTCTTTTTAAAACTTGAGTTTAACTAATCAAATTAAAAAAGAGCATGATCCATTTTCCAATTATATCTTTGGGAAAGAAATTTTTGGATAATAAGTGATGAATGTGATTAGAATGGACTATGATGTAAATATTCTAATAAATCATATAATGTTGAAGCTTTTGATTTTGATATAGATTATGAGATATTATTGTTCCACTTTTTTATAAAGGGTTTTGTAATATATCAATGCATGACTGATGTAGTAAACAACATAATATTTATTGTATTCATATTTTTGTGTAAGCATTACCCCAACTAATATGGGGGTATATGAGGTATACAATATGAGAGGGTGATCACTAGAATTTAGTTAATAGTAGGGAGATGAAGTAACTATTCCCTCATGTTTTCAGAATATTTTTTATATTTGTTAGTCCATTCAAGAGCATTACCTTTCTTAAAGAGGTATTTTATAAAATATATGTGGCAATCCATCTCATAGATGAGTCATCAAATTTCTCCATGTTTCCAAAAATATGTGTGAATGTAAGAAATGGATCAAGGAATATAGATGTTGATAAAAGTTTTTATTTATATGGGATATACATCAATCCCTCATAAAGAAAATAAAAATACTAGAAATTTTCTAGATGTAACACTAAAAACACATTTGCATGAATTTATTCAAACTTTTTATATGATAAGATGATTAAAAGAACATGAATATGTTTTTCAAGATTATTGGATTTTGTAATGAGGCCATCTACATAGGTTTCTACTATTTTATGGATGATATCATAAAAAATATAGGTCACTTCATAGTTATAATTCCTTGAAAGTTTTTAATGCCAAGGGCATCTTAATGTAGCAATAAGTTCCCCATTTGGTGGTGAAGGTGGTTTTATGTTGATATTCAAGTGTAATATGTATTTTTACTTGCACAACACATGCCATTTTCTTGTTTAAAAATAGGTACCCTCTTTATTTTGATCTAAATATTGATTTATCAAGTTAGGAGGTCATCTTTAGAGTTATTTTGATGCCTATGATTCAGCTCTTCCCTGATTAGTAGTAGATAGAAGTTAAGATATAAATGATTATTCATACTTGTTTCTAATGCCTTTGCATTTTTCTCAGTTTAGTCTAAGCTTTTATCTATGAGCACTGAGGTCTAACTTGCAGGTCTAATTCAAGCTTATGAAGTCTTGTTTCATGTTAAAATGCTTTAATATTCACCCATTTAAATGTTAGACCTAGTCTTTTAGCAATTTTATCTAGCTTTTGGGACCCTTTTATGGCTTCCTTTCAACAATTTAACTCATAATTATGATTCTCATACTAAATTGGCTTAATGTTTTTAATGTTTCATTTGAGACTTATCTAAATCTTAAATAATCTTGATGTTATTTACATAGTTAATAATAAATTATATTTCCCTTTATTTTAAATCATATTATCATGTTTTTTATAGAATTTATCATATGAATGTTTTGGGATTAAATATTTGTTTTATGTGAATGACTAATTTCAATTCCTATATTAATTGACTGCTTCTCATATAAAATTCACCTAGAAGAACTTGGATGTCTTGAAAATGTTTAATTTGTCAATTTTATTATTTTATCTTAGTTTTTAAAGACTTCTTAAGGGGGACAGATCCTTTCATGTATCCAAATAGTTTTGATGCATAGTTTCATAATTAAAGCCTTTAAAACAATTATTGTCCTTTTAAATCTCTCAGGCCTTGGGATCATGACACGCATCATGATCCTGGTAAAATGGCCCAAAAGAGAGTTAGTTAGATGTGTAAAGTCTATGCCCCTAAGGTCCCAATATTGTACCACTTGGTACCATCTATAGAGCTTGGTGTCCCAAGGATGGATCAATAATGACAAAGATACATGCATTGTCTTGAGTAAGCATGGGGATTTGGTTCGAAATTTAAATAGCATGGATTAAATTTAATTTTTTAGATGAAAAATAAAAGTGAAAACCATATAAATTTGAATTAAATGTAAAATCAATAAGGCAAATACCAATGGAAAAATATCAATATAGAATGTCATATAGATTTGACAAAGGCATCCAAATCAAGTGTGAATTAAACTATTAACACTTATGAATAACATGGTGTGCACATTTAAGAGAAGATAGAAATTCCCTAAGGAAAAATACACCTTAAATAATATATTTTTCATCCACTTTCATTTATATTTTGTAGATGGAATTTACTTCCATGTTGCAGAAGCATGATGTCCTAAAAAAGTTCTCAACTACATTTCATAATCCACATTAAATACTCAACTACTACTAAAGTTAGAGTTTGGGATCATGGAACTTTGATTATTGTTTCATATCCTATAAGTATGAATTTTAAATCCTTTCTTGAGTTTGGATCTTTATGAATTATAGGAGAGACAAACAGAACTAGACACTTTCTTTTTATGCTTTTTACAGCTTTCTAGATTAGTTTTGCTTTTCTAATTTTTTTCAAGTTTTGATGTTGTTGAGTTGAAGTTTGTATCTAGTTTTATGGGATTTGAAATTTTTTAATAAAAAATGAAATATTAATGTTTGAATGCAATTTGGGTTGTGTATGGACATTTTGCTACACATGTTCTATGGGGGTGATGCCTTTTCCTTCTCATAGTTAATATTCCCTAGAATCTTGCACTATCTTTATTTGGAGTTGTGTTAGGTCTGAATTAACTAAGGTTTGGTTTAATTTATCTCATTAAATTATACATCTCACACTAATCTTCATGGTAGTAGGCTTTATTTCTCTTTACCCTTGCTCTTGACTATTTTATTTTGAAAAATATGTTAACTTAGGGACTTGGTATCAAAAAAATTAATCTTTAATTAAATGTTTATCTTTATTGCTATTTCATATAATATTTATCACCATTATATAATAATTTCATATATTAATGTGATAAACTAATAGAGAAATCAGCTATTCCTTTTACATTCAAGTCTTAAAAAACCTAATTTCTATCTAAGAATAAACCATGAAAGTATTGTTAAGAAAATATGTAGCTTCCTAATGAATTTATTAATCAAAGAAACCTACACCTTAATTCATAAAATATTCCCTTTAAAATTAATATTCTACATCAAAAAACTTAGTAAGGACTAACATACCAAGACTTGGTATATTTAGACTTTAGGGAAGCATTTTCCTCGTATGATCTTCTTCCTTTCAAGAGAATATGGACCTAAAAAACCCTACCTATTTTTGGTTGTGTTAAAGAATCAATCAACATATTTATCACTATAAGGAGTGCCATGAACCATGAGTTGAGTTGGAAGTCAAATTTTGATTTAGGACATTTTAGAAACATTTGATACCACTAAACTAAACCATCTATTAGGAAAATATAATGATAAACACTCAATAATTTTTTTTAGGGATAGCTTTGAGCTCTTAGAACTTAATGATCATAGGATACCAAAGTAGAGAGATAGAAAAGGAAATTAAAAGGCTAAGCCCAGTTAGTTAGCTAGTGATTCACTAATAAATATGACTACACTTTTTTTCAATCCATTTATCATCCCCTCACCTTTTATAATAGCCAATCCCATGGCTTGGCTTAGGGAAGGAGGTTATTGAATGGTGGTTATCTAACACATATCTCATGATTTTCCCTAAACTATAGACAAGTTTTTTCCTATGTTTATAGTTGGAGGCATCTAAATAATATAGGAATATATTCAAACCTTTAAGGATGCAATAATCAAAATGTAGGTTCAAAATGAATATGTTTCCTATAGATTGTTTTCATACTATTTAGGGGAAACCATGTATGTCTACTATGTACGGATACCTCATGGGTCTATCACTTCTTGGGTTGAGTAGAGATGGTGTTTGTGAACCATTTTAGGCTCCCTATTGACCCCATTATCTTATATCACCATTTTTTTCCATAGAGAAGGAGAACAATGTTTAATGGGCCTATTTAATGCTTAGTTTCATAATTTATACCAAAGAATCAAATATCATTACATATTAGTAGAGTTTCCTACAACATATACATATACTAAATACTCAAATATCATTATGTATTAGTAGAGGGTCCTATAACATAGACATATTTAAGAGATCGTGATCCATTGAATTCAATGTTTTTGAGAACAACCCTAGATGTACTTTCCACTTTATCTATAAATTATAATAAATTAGTGAATATAGAGCACCAAATGGTTCCATAAGGGTATATTTCATGATCTATATTATCCCTAAGATAACTAGGGGCATATAATCATATCCCTATACTAAATCATGTTATTATGTAGAACGCCACTCTCATGAATCCCATCCCAGGTGTTATGTATGGTACCACTAGACTAGTGTATACTAAACCTCTAATAAAATACATGCACAATGTTGTACCCTATATTTCTCCCAATCATGGAGTGCCTAAAATGAATAGTCATAGTCAATAGTTGATTTCAATGTCATATAATAACATTGCTACTGCACCAAGCACTAGTGGGTATGTTACATCTTACATCACTCAAAAGATAGTTCCATCCTAATGGAATCCCTATACACCTAATAGTAATTATCATCACCTTTTTCCCAATTATACCCATGAATTATCAAATGTAAATGCTCTTATGACTAATCCACAACCTCAAACAACAAGCTAAACTAGCACTAGCTTAGACTCAAAATTAGGTAAATTGAAATAAATGGTTTAAAGGCTATCAAATGATTGGTCAATATATAAAGAAAGATAACTAATAATTTAAATAACCCACCTCAGGGCATTAATTTCAATTTTTAGAGGCATAATAGGTGATGTAATAATAAACCCAATAATAGAAATGTGCCTAATCCTCTTGATAATAATAATCAGAATAGAAATAATGCTTCCCATTTTGTGAATCTCATAAACTTATCTTTAAAAACTTGGTGTAGAGTTCATAATATGACTGACCACATAGAGACAAATTATTCTAAGTTTATAACTACCTCAAGCATCTTCCAAAATATTATAGAAAACATGGAAATTGTACCTACTCCTGATGAAAGTCAAACCCAATATGGAGAAAACTTGGGCATATATTTAGTATTGAAAACATATGAATTTCTGCTTGATGATTATAATTAATTCAAAGAAAATATAGATGAGTTCCATGCATTTAATTATTTTTAAAGGAGGAACAATTACCAGTTGAGGAGTAAATAAACTAACTCATTGACCACCTCTACTCCTCTGAGAAGCACTCAAGTCCCACATGATGTAAGTTCAACATTAATACTCATTCACCTAAAGTACCTTCCACTTCTTATCAGCCCAAAAATTAAGATTCATATAATATGGATGGAAAATAATAATAAAAGGTCAAACTTAGCTTTGATATTGTTAAAGATATCAAAACTACAAAAGCTAATATCACTATGTTTGATTTACTTGAATTTTTCAATCAAAGAGAATTACTTTTGAAAGAATTTTCTAATAACAAGGTGAAATAATCTACTAAAATTTCTAATGCACATATTTCTCTTTATAAGGAGAAGATCTAAACTCCTCAATTCTTCTTAACAGTTAGGATATTTTTCAAAAACTTACATAGTTTCTTAATTGATTCAAGTTCCTCTAGGAACATCATTCCTTATGATATTTTCCAATAGTTGGGAATTACAATTGAAAATTCAAATAAAAAATTTCCCGTATAGACAAAACAAAGGTGAAAGTGGTGGGGGAACAAAATCATATACACATGTAATTGGCCTTAGATCCAAGGATTCAATAATTAATTGATATCCAAGTGGTGGATATCCCAAATGCTTATGGCATGTTGTTAAGATGAGATTGGTCAAGAAAATTTAATGGTTACATGGTAATTGACTTTAGCCATATGTTGATACCATTGCATGGTCTACCTAACTAGATCAAAATTGAGCAAGAACTAAAGATGATGCATATGATCATTTATTATAATTGAAAAATGATATCTTCTATGAAGAATAAAAAATGGGACTTTAATCACTTGATAAATACTAAGGAACCCATATAAACCTCTCTATTAACATTCTCAGTGTGCAAAAAAATCTAGCATTGGAAAATTTGGACCTGTTGGATGAAGAAGACTTCTATGGTTCCCTTGAATTAATCTCATTTCAAAATTTTGATCTAGCATGTGAAAGTCTAAGACATAATGATTTAAGAATAAATGAATATTTTATATTCTACACACAAGGTAAAATAGCCATTATGGATAGTTATATCCTTATTTATCCCATGACATAATTATCCATATCATATTTTTTAGTTGAAAGACTTAGAATTTTCTCAATGAAAGATAAAGAAATAAGGCCAATCAATTCTAGTGGGAGTGAAGAGTTCATATCAAGTTCTTACAATTGGGAAAGGATAAATATAGATACCATTAGGCCTAACCCTTGCATAAAATATGTAACTTAAATGCTTTGACTAACTAAAAGATAGGACACATGCTCAATCAAAGATGATAAAATACATTGAGAGGTGAACATTGTAACAATGTTTTCCTTGCATAAATCATCAGAACACATAATAGAATATTATTTGTGGACATTAAATTTGGATGGCTCCAAATCCAAAATAGATTATGGCACTAGAGTATAATTAATTAATCCAAGGGTAAATCCTATCTAACTGCATACCACATACAATTTACATGTAAAAATAATGTGTCTAAGTATGAGATGTTAGCCCATGGACTTTAGTTAAACATGGGAAATAAGGTGAAGAACATTAGAGTACTAGTTGACTTAGAATTAGTGACTAAACAAGTGAAGATATAGTATTTATGCAATGATAAGCACTTGTCAAGATACCATAACTAGGTATCAAATTTAATCAAAAATTTTGATGCATTTGGCATTCATAATTTACCTATATAAAATAAATACATAGAATATGCATTAATAAAACTAAAATTACTCTTGATCCCATTTCTAACTCAATGATGAGAATATTATTAGTAGAGATGGTCTTTACCCACTTAGTCCCTAATAATATCATGAATTTTCAAGTCTTTAATGGTGACCATCACATATTGGACTTCATCACTAATACAAAAGTATTTTACAGCTAGATTATTGATGAAGATGGTCAAGAAGACTTTGAGTCTGATGAGGATGGGACCATGAACCTAAAGATAAAAAATGTACCTGAGGGGATGGTTTCACTTGAGAGACTATTCGACATCGATTATCAAAATGAAAAGAATAAGTTGACCAGTATTAAGGGCATAAATCATGATTAATGTAATTTGGATGATGTAAATGATGTCAAAAGTGTTATTCTAGGCAACACTTATATCCCAAAGGAGAAACAAGAATTTAAACTAGATCTAAAATAATTTAGAGATGTGATTGTGTGGAGCTAAAAATATCTAAAAGTCTTTAACACCTCCATTTTGACACACATAATCCTGCTAAAGCTAGGATTCAAGCCATTTAGGCATAGATAAAGATCATTAAATCCATTTCTTGATCCATTAATATTTAAATAAGTAAAAAACATTCTTACAATGAGAATTACATTTCTAGTTAGGCACTCCACATGGGTTACAAAATTGGTACTTGTGAGGAAGAATAATAAAGGGATTAGACTTTGTGTTGATTTATTCAATTTGAATAAAGCATATGAAAAGGATAATTAACCCCTTTACCTTATTAGATGAATTTATAAAAATTGTGAATGGATCTCAAATGATTTCCTTCTTATATGGATACTCTGGTTATAATTAGGTAATAATCAACTATGAGGACTAGATTAAATCAATGTTCACAACTAAGTGGGGCACCTTAACTTATAAGAGAATGAATTTTGGCCTCAACAATGTTGGGGTTAAATTTCAAAGGGACATGGATGTAGATTTAAAATACTTCATGGGAAAGTGTATGGATGAGTTGATGGTCTTCTCCAAGCACAAAGGTAATAATGCCATAGATTTTAGGAGAGTCTTGTAAAGATGCAAAGATCATGGGATCTCATTGAACCCAAATAAGTGTATATTTTGGGTCATCAAAGGGAAACTATTAGGTTATATCATCTCTAAACATATTATATCAATAGGCCTTAAGAGAATGCAAGATATCCTTTAAATCCCATTACTTAGCATGAAGAAGGAGCTAAAGTCATTTTTTGGAAAGAGTAATTTTTTGAGGAAGTTTATCTCTATATTTTAAAATGTAGTTAGACCTATGAATAGCATGCTCAATAAGGATGCTATAATTGAATGGATAAGTGAATCACAAGCATATTTAACATAGATAAAAGATGTAATTATGTGGATACTAGTCTTGATCAGCCTTGATTACATGTAACTATTTTATATTTACTCCTTCACTTCAAAGCATTTGATTAGTACTATTTTGACACAAAGAAAAGGAGTTAGGGATGAACAAAATTTTTCATTTATGATTTCCCATTTGAGTAACATGGAATTGAGATACACTATGATGGATAAGTAGGCCTTTTTTAAATCAAGGATGTCAAGAAATTATATATTTACACATTACGCAATAAATTCTTTATTGTTGTGTCTAATCCAACATTCAAATCCATGTTAATGTAAAAATAATTAGGCAAGTGAAAATTAAAGTGGATGAATATCCTTCAAGAGTTTGACCTTGAAATTTAGTCAATGACTATTGTTAGATGATAAGGACTTAGCAAAATTATGTTGAAATCAGATCCCTAAATCACTTTCTAGTAGTATAGGGTTGAATACATCACTAATGATGATTGGTACAAAGATGTAGTTCATTATCTGATTAACAATTAATGCCTTAATCATTTAAATTCTACATAAATAAGGGTGTTACACTTGAATAAAAACCAATTTATGATCAAAGTTAGTGTGCTCTATAGAAAGAACCACAAAGGCATTTATCTAAGGTTTCTTAATTGATATGAAGTAGTAGGTGTGTTTAATGGTTCTTATCAAAAAAATTGGATGGGGCCTGGTTTGGGTGATACCACAACCCACCAAATATTGATATCAGTCTATTATTGGTAACATATCTTTAAATATGCACATTTACATGTTCAAAACTATCATTCATGCCAGTTTTGAACATGTAAATGTGCATATTTAAAGAGATGTTACCAATAATAGACTGATATCAATATTTGGTGGGTTGTGGTATCACCCAAACCATGCCCCATCTAATTTTTTTGATAAGAACCATTAATGCCAATATGTAATCGATAACTATCATGGATGGCTCCTGCGTGCGTGCGAACCCAAAAAATTTGAAACTGGCTATTGTGAACCCAGCGGCCAATGTGGCTGTGGCTACCGTTACGGATGAGATTTTTTTGGCTAGTAAGGGGAGGAATCTGAATACCCTTAAAGGGATTTCTTCTATGGGGGTTGAAGATACCACAGCCTTACATCTAGCCAATGGTCCTGGTTCAGGGTATGGACCAGGGGGGAGAACCTTTGCAGATGTGGTGGCCTTCGAAGTAGATATACATGATGATCTGCCTCATGCAACATTTGGACCAACCCATGTTTCACCTATAAGTGCTTTAAAACCTAATAGGGTAACTCTAGACCCTGAATTAGAAAAAAATATCTTCCAATCGAAAAAATGGTTTTCCTCTTGTGCTCCATTTTTCGTTTCCATGGTTTCTGGCCCTCTTTTGTAGATCTACAGAATTAGATTGCCAAGAACTAGTTGTAAATTAAAGATGGTCAAATCCAGCCTTGCACCAGGGGTTTTTTTATAGTAATATTTCAAAGCCTTGAAGATAGAAAGTCTATATTGTGTCACAATAATTTTTCTTGGTAGGGCAGATTTCCTCTTATGGCCAAACCTTAGCATAAGGATTTTAATCCTCTCTCGAAGTCCTTATACAAGCTCCCTATATGGGTGCGGCTCCCTTATCTTTCGATACAGTTGTGGCAAGAGGTGGGTTTTAAAACCATTGGAAATGCTATAGGGGATTTTTTACATGAAGAAGATAGTATGACTCATCCCCACTCGACTTATGCATGATTTTTGGTTGATCTAGATGTTTCTAAGGGCTTGCCTGAGGCGATATGCATTGATTCCCCAAGGGGTACCTAGACACAAATCTTAGATTATGAGGGGATCCCTTTTCAGTGTAAGAAGTGTCACCAGACAGGACATATTGATGCTCATTATGTTGCTGGGAAATCCAATCCCAGACGCTTACTTTCTTGGTGGCCTAAGGTTTTCTCTGAACATAGCATTGACAAACAACCTTTGGAAGCAACAACAGATTCTGAGACTGAGAATGAGGAAAGTTCATAATTTGAATTGGAAGATGAAGAGGAATCATTGGAGAATCATTCTAATGAAGCCCTTGTGGAGGCTGTGGTTAGTGATGCATTTGAGCCAGAGGAGGAGGTGGTGGTCTCTTCCCCTATTTTGGAGGATCTTTCTAAGAGCCAGACTGTGTTTGACTCTCACAAGGATGTTATGCCCAGTGAAGTCCAAAGATCATTGTCTTCTGAGGCATGGGTTGCTGAGGCAGCTAAGGTAAAGGATGGTTGGACAGTAGTAAGGAGAAAGAAGTCTAAGCCTTTGGTCCCTCCTCTAGATATGAATCTTCGGTCATGCAAAAATAAAAATCTTAGCTTAAAAGATTCATCTAAAGTTCCCTTTTGCTGACTAATTTTTCGGGGGCTGTAAACTAGTCTCTTTTTTGGTTTGCTGGTTATTGGTATGGAAGGTTGTTCAGCTTGTTGTTCCAATTGGTTAACTTTTAGATCAGTGTTTTGACAACTATTTTTCATGGTCATATTTGCTGGTAACAGGTCCCTGTAAAACCTAGTATAGGTATTTTTCTGTAATCAGGTTCTTTTGTTAACCTAGTTGTGCTTTAAGGTTTATCTTTCTCCTTGTGTTGGGTTTTGGGGTCCCTTCAAAACCTGTTTTTACCTTAATCTAAAACTATCATTCATGCCAAACAACTCCACATAAGGAATGTACTCTGGTGATTCCCTTGCTACCAATAGTTGAACCTTGATTATTTACAAATTTGGGATTCAATTTTATAGGGACAATAAATGATAATTTATCCATAATCCACAAATTTATTCTCATAACCATGGATTACTACATCCATTAGGCTATGTCTCAATCATTCAATAATTTCACAACTGACATAGTTATCTGATTCTTGGAGGAGCACATCATCACAAGGTTTGGAATGCCTTATGCAGTGGTGTGTAATAATGGACCCAATTTTTCCTCTTTACAATTATTAGAATGGGAATATTCTCACCAAGTAATACTAAAATTATCCTATAATTATTATCTACAAGGAGTTGGACTAGTTGAATGCACTAATGAATTTGATAAACATGATTAAGAGAACATTGGAAAATAATCCTAGGAATTGGCATAACACCTTGAAATTTGCATTGTGGGTTGATAGGACTAGAACTAAAGTATATATAAAAAGTTATCCTTACCATTTAGTTTATGGTTAATGAGATATCTTTTTAGTTAATTTAAGGGTTTCTACCTTGTAGTTTATGACTGATTATTTTAGAGAAAATGACTAGGTAGAGGCCTACCTATTTTACTATTATGCAATTGGATAAAAAACGTGATGCATCCATATTACACTTTAGGAAACACCAAAGTATTATCAAATATTGGTTTGAAAAACAATCCAAATCAAAATCATTTTGGGTCTCAAACCTACTCCTTATGTGGGATAAGGCTCATGAACATAAGGGGAACATACAAAATTTAATGCCTTTTGGCTAGGTCCATATCTTATTTCTAAAATCTTGGGAAAGAATGATTTCTAACTAAGGTTTCTAACTAGTGAGGATGTCCCACTTCTCATTAGTGGACAATTTCTAAAAAACCAATTCTAGGCTTGAATTTTCCTGGAACACCTAGTAAATACTTTCTTGTTTCTTTCTACTTTGTTGGTTTCCTTTTATTCTTATCCTTTGTTTTAGTTTGGGGTTGCTCTCATTGATTTTTGTTTGTTTGCTTTGATTTTTTATTTTAAATTCTTGGTTTAGCTATGTGGCATTAGTTTTTGAGTTGAAATTATTATTTTGACCTAAGGGTTCCCCTCATTTATTAAGGATATTGAATGGATACTTGTTTGTGAATAAAACCAATATCATTCTTATGCACAAAAATGTTTAAACCCTTGTTTAATTCCTTACATGAACTATTGTGTTTTCCTTGTATGATTATAATGCTCAAGGAAAATGATTTAAAATAGAGAATATAAATTTATAAATTCTTATTTTCCATTTTTAAAGATCATCAAATATGCATTTTAAAAAGTATAAAACATAATGTAGCTTTAAAATTTTTAGCCTTTTCTTTAATTTACTATGTACTTGTTGATTATCACTCAACCCATGGCTTGGTCCCCAACCATTTATGGAAAAAAATAAAGAAAAATAACATTTAAATATGAATGTATAAAATGTAAAATCTAAAAATTCTCCATGAAAATGTAATCTTGGTAACCTCCACCATAGGCTTTTCAGCTTGGTTGGAAATGAAGCAAGGTGCTATGATCCACACTTATAATAATTGGAAAATATGAAAAATATAGTGTATATCAACACAACATAATAGATATTGGTGGACCAAGATGTCCAAATATTCAATATATGTATAAATAGAAGACCCTTAAGGTAGGGAAACACCATATAATACTTCTTTAGGAAGGAACAACTCCATAATGTCTCTTCAAGGGGACAACCTCCAATATCTTATTACAATATAAGACTCAATGCTTACTATATTCCTTTACAATGATATTCACCTCCTTTATATAGACCCATAAATAACTAAAAATGGATGTGTAACCTCTTAATTCCAATGTAGGTTGACTATTACCTAATGCACTAATTCCATAAGTTACTTAATTATCCTAATATATTGGACCCACATAACTAAGGTGGGTGTGTGCCACATGTTTGCATCTCCATCAACCCATTTACATTAATATATCATATGACTAGGTACATAGTATTCCATCCCTCCTTGACATGTTTTGTCGTTGAAACAAAGGAAGAAATCAAATAATGAGTGTGTTTCAAATCATTGCACACTTTTATCCAATCTCAATCATCTAGCCATCCATATGTGATCTTGGTAGGTGATATCTCTCCAAGCTTGTTTAAAAATCTCATTATGCTCTTCTGATTCCATTTATGATCATAACTATACTACTTTGGTGTCCATGCATAATTATTCCTCTTTTGATTCCATGTGCCATATTTAATTTTTCTACTCTAATTCCATCTATGATCATAGTAGGTATTATTCCATGCATATTCATAGTGATTTCCCCATTCATTCCATGTTCCATAGGCCATTTCACTACTTTAATTCCATACCTAACCATAATAGTTCTTATTTGGCTCCCATGAATAACCATAATTATTAAAACGCTAATGTATTATATATCCCAAATCCTTGTTATTATGACACTCCCTCACATGGATCCATGATTGTTTCCTCTCATGATGATGTGGGTGTTTATATAACTCAACATTTTCTAATACTTTGACCTTATCAACCTTTTCTTCTACCTCTTCCACCTTTTCCTTCTTTATCTCTTGAGTAGATGAAGTGTTCATTTCTAATTATAGTGTGTCTTTATCTATATCATCTAAATCATATTCATGTTCTTCTTCACCTACTTTAATTTCATATTCATGATCCACCTTGATTTTTATTTATGCCTTTCTAACTAAGATATCATGTAAAGTGACCTTTTTTTTCCTATACCAAAACTTCATGAACTTCTTCTAAAAATTAATATTGATTATTCACAAAGTCTCTAACCATGTATATCTAAGAACCATATCCACATCATCTATATCCAAAGCATAAAAATATGAATGCAAAACATATTTTTCCATAATGAGCTTCAAATCTTCAAACACTAGAATATTTTTACCATCTACTTAAACCTCCTTGATATTCTTTACTTGAACACGTAGATGCTATGACACATTCATGTTGATGAAGTTATATTTTATGGTAGGGTTTATGGACAAAAAAACCTTCTTCTTTTTAATGCATCCATTAAGTTTAAAAATTGACTTGAATATTTTTAAAGATAAATTATTTGAACCCTTATCATCCAATTCTTCTTCTTCAATTGCATGTTCTTCTTCATTTTCATTATTTTATTCCACTAATTTTTCTTCTTCATCATTTCCATTCTCTTCTTCATTAACATCATTATTTTCTTCCTCTTCCTCTTCCTCTTTTTCTTTTATATCCCATTGATCTAGGAAGACATGTGTTATTTCTTCCCATGAAGAATACCTTTGTATGAAGCTCAACTAATTAAACCAATGTTGTGTATACCTAAATAAATAAAGAGAAAAGCATGTTTACCACAAATTTTTTTGAGTATTATTCTCCTTAAAAATGAGCCACCATTCTCTAGCATCAATATCATCCTCCCATAAAAATACTTTCTACTTCATGATCCATAAAAAAAAACTAGGGTTAATGAAATACCCTAAAATGTCAATAAATAATTATAAACTCATTTAAATAGTCCAAAATTTTTACTGTGTCTTCTTCTTATTATATTGGAACTTTATTAAAAAAAACTTTGAAAATTTTGGCCTATAGAGTGAATCTATGAAAAATTATAAAATCACAATAACTCACTCAAAACATTTCCAAAAATTTTGAAATTTTTTCTATATTTGTATTTTATGTTCATATAACACAAATAAAAAATTATAAGAAACATTCCATATATTTCTGATTATATGGTGAAATTAGTACAAACACTAAAATATCTATAGCTCCCTAAAAAATGATCATAAAGGTTTTATTTTTTTACTATGACTTCCTTAAAATATTATTCATCTCCAATAAAAACATTTTACAAAAATTTACAACTGATTGAAAGATATTGATGATTCCAATAAATAGGGTTTTGCTCCACACAAATTTCCCAAATTGAAGCTCTGATAACACTTGGTATGATGCACACTTATAATAATTGGAAAATATGTAGAATATAATGTAGATCAACACAACACAATATATATTGGTGAACCAAGATGTCCAAATATTTAATATATGTAGAAATAGAATACCCTTAAGGTAGGAAAACACCATATAATACTCCATTAGGAAGAAATAACTGCACAATGTCTCTTTGAGGGGACAACCTCCAATATCCTCTTACAATATAAGACTCAATGCTTACTTGATTCCTTTAAAATGATATTCAAATCCTTTATATATAACTATAACTAACTAATAATGGATGGATAATCTCCTAATCTTAATGTAGGCTGACAATTACCCAATGCACTAATTCCAAAAGTTATTTAATTATCCTAATATATTAGACCCATATAACTAACTAAGGAGGATTTGGGCCACATATCAGCATATACATTAACTCATATACATTGATATATTACATCACTAGGTACATAACACAACGCCTTAGGAAAGGACCAAAGGTTTCTTTGTTTAGGATATAAATACCCATCTAGAATAATATTAATTCCCCTGCCATTTCCCCCTCAACCAAATTGAAAAAAAAAAAAATTCAACAATGCCCATCATTTAGATAAATATTATTTATTGTGTGTTCTTGCAAGATAACTAAATTAATTACTTAAAATTCACACAATGATGGTCTTTAGGTAGGATTATAGTTTAGCATGTCATGTGCTAAAGTATAATTTTGTGTCTTCATGGTTTGATTTTACTTTCAAATATGGATTACATCTAATGATTGTGTTTGAATGAAAATTAGAGATTCATGATTCTTGATGTACTTAGAAGTATCTCCCAATAGGAGTCGCCATTTGTTGTTAATTGTATAGCATGTCCCATTTTCAAGTTGAAAACATGGAGCCTCTTTATTTTAAGCTAAATATTGATTTACTAGGTCTACAAGGCCTATTTAGAGTTTTATTTATATATATGATTGAGCACTTTCTTGATTAGCAATTAGTTAAATGTTATGCTGCAAATAACTATTCATACCTATTTATAATGCCTTTGCATTTTTCTCAATTTAGTTTAAGGTTTTATCTATGAGAACCAAGTTTAACTTGTAGGTAAGCTTCAATCCAATGAAGTTTTGTTCTATATTAAAATCCTTTGGTATTCACCTATTTGGATGTTGAGAATAATATTTTAGCAAATTCATCTAGCTTTTGGGACCCTTTTATGGCTTCCTTTGGGTAGTGTAACTCATGACTATGATTCTCATATTAAATTATATTAATCTTTGCAATGATTTATTTGAAACTTAGCTAAATCTTAAATAATCATGATGTTCTTTATATAGGTGTGAATAAAGTATATTTCCTTTATTTTAAATTATTTTATCATGTTCATTATAGGCTTTATCCTATTAATGTTTTGGGCTTAAATATTTATTTTATGTGACTGACTAGTTTCAATTATTATATTAATTAATTGTTTCTCATAAAAAAATCTCCTATAGAAACTTGGTTTTCTTGAAAATATTTAATTAATCAATTTTATTATTTTCTCATACATTTTAAAGACTTACCTCCCCTTATATCCTTCCACATATCCAAATCACATCGACACATAGTTTTAAAGTCAAATACTTTTAGAAAGATGACTAAGTGTTTTTAAATACCCTAGTCCCTAATATCATGCCATGTGGCATGATCCTAATATCCCAACCTAGAAGAGAGTTAGTGGGATGTGTAAATCTTCATGCCCTTGAGGCCTCAGGATCACCACTTAGTGTCATCATGGGAGCCTATGTTATTAGTGCCCTAAGGATTGATTGATAATGATAAATAGTTATGCCCTTGAGGGCTAGAGATTACACTACTTAGCACCATCTTGAGAGCTTAGGATCCTAGAGTAAGGATAATATTAAGCCCAAGACCATGTGAACCCAAGAAATCATAGAGATCCTAGGATACCAAGGAGAGGACACATGGTTAATGATTAATATGAATTATAGAGTACATCCTATAGGCACCAACAAACTATCAAGTGGAAAAGTGGGACCCACTAAAGCAAATAAAAATCCTAGCAAGGGGAATGGAATGAGAATCCTAGGAAGGGACATGTAGTACTTGTGACATTAGAAGATGAAGGGACTAAGACTGATGGCCCATATGGATATCAAAACTATCAAGGGATGAAAATCATTTTTCTTAAATCAAAGAGCATAGGTCAAGAATAATTAGTTTCTCACCTACATAATAGATGGATAAATTTAATACATATTTTGATGTGAAAATGGATAGAGGAATTAATCTTAGTTTGGAAATAAAATTCTAGTTATGAAAAGAACATAATAGATAAGATCATCATCTTAAGGAAGTATGGGGATTTCATTCCAAGTGTAAAGATCCTGGATCAACTTTAATCTTTCATAAACAAAATAGAAGTACCAACCACTAGAAGTGGAATTAAATGTAAAATAAATAAGGCAACTACCAGTGGAAAAATGTCAAAATAAAATTTCACCTAGAACTAATAGAGGTGACTATATCAAGTTTGAATTAAATTATTGACACTTATGAAGAGCATGTTCTACACATTTGGGAGAAGGTAGAAAGGCCCTAAGGATAACTTCACCTAAAAGAAAAGATTTCTCTACTGCAATTACATGTATGGACAAGTTTGAATGGCAATCTTGAGGAATTTTCAACCACTTCCAATTGCATTTGGACAATGAAATTTACTTCCATGTTGGTAGAAGCATGGTATTCTACAAAAGTTTTCAATTATATTTTAGATCCACATTGAATACTCATACATTTCTAAATTCAGAGTTTGGTGTCCTATAATTTTGATTTTTGTTGGTCTCCCATAAGGATGAGTTTGAAAGATTTTATTGAGGCTAGCTCTTTGTAAATTTTATGAGAGACAAAGAAAACAAAACACTTTCTTTTTACAATTTTTTACAACTTTCAAATTAGTTTTAATTTTATAATTTTTTTTAGTTTTGTTATTGTTGAGGTGAAGTTTGTAGTTTAATGCTTATAAAGGATATAAAAAAATTTAATAAAAAATAAAACCTTGATATTTGAAGACTCTTTGGTTTGTGCATGGAAATTTTTCTTCACATGTTCTATGGTGTTGATGCCCATTCCTTCTCATATTCAATCTTTACCATACTCTTTTACTGTCTTTAGTTAGAGTTGTGTTAGGTCTCTCTCAACCAAGGAATTTTTTAATGGAGCTCAATCAACCAAACACATCACCCTGATCTTCATGGAAGAATGATCTCTTTCTCTTTACCCTTGATATTTTTTAGTTTCTTTTAAAAAGTGTGTTAGATTAGGAACTTGGTATCAACAAAAGCAATATATAATTAAATGTTTATCTTGATTGCTATGTCATGTTTTATTTATCACCATTGTAGCATTATTGCATATATGAATGAGGTAAACTAGTAGATAAATTATATGTGCCTTTTATATGCAAGTCTAAAAAATCTTAATTTCTATCTAAGGCTAAACCATGTAAGTATTATCAATAAAGTATGTAGCCTCTTAGTGAATGTATTAATGAAGAAACCTGCACCTTAATATATAAAACATGCCCCTTAAAAGGAATAGTCCACATTATTCAACTTAGTTAAGATTGGCATAGAAAGACCAAGAACATTTAAACACTAAGAAAGAATTTTCGTCGCGAGATGTTTTTCCTTTCAAGAGAGGAATGGCCTAAGAAACCATGCCTATTGTCAGTTGTGTCAAAGGAATGATAAATAATATGATTATTATTATATCCTAAAAACCATTCATGATGGAGATCATATCATATATATGTTTATAATCAATAATGGCATCAATCTATGGTAAGGGTAAATTATCTTTAAGGCATGCTAAGTTGAGAATATGAAATTCAATAGATATGTGAATGAACATAGCGAATTTTTTATGAATGGGAATAATGTTGGATACCCATTCAAATTAATATACTGGTTTGATGAACTTAGCATATAAGACATTGATAATTTATTTATGACATAAGGTGGAAATTTTTGGAGGAAACTTGAGTGTTTTTTGGTGAACAAGTTTCACATATGGATATGTAATATGTTATGGAAAATTATGCTATATTTAATTCCAATCATGTATTCATTTTACCAAGTAAAGGCTTCACAATATTTTCTGAAAAATATTCTGAAATTATCTTTCTCTTTAGTATGAAGTTTCTTAAAGACAATAATTGATTTATGAGTGGTAGTTGTGTCATAGTTGATTGTGAAAGTTTATTCAATAACCATATGATTCCCATCATGGGAATGGTATGTATTTTGAGGAATATTATAATTAAGATCTGTTTTGGGATCAATGAAAGAAATATTTTCTTAAAATAATGAGCCTTTTTTTGAAAGTTTACAATCCTATGATGTTGGTGAAGAAGTTGAGGCTTTTGAGGGTGGATTAATTCTAAGATAACTTCATCACTAGGAAGTGTAGGTAGAGGTCCATAGTATTCAACATCTAATTTTACATCCATAATTTGATTACCTTTGATATCAAATTTAGAATGGATTTATCTTACAAAAATGGCTTTAAGATCTAAGGTAATTGGATGAGGGGAAGAAGAAGGTAAAGAGTTTAGTTGTATGGTATCATCCTATCTAATATAGTATGTTATAAAAGAGATAGAATTAATAGTATCAGTATATTCAATATAGTTATCAAAAATAGGAACATGTTGGAATATATTGATCTAGTTCATATAGTATACTATGGAAAAATAGTCTTAAGTAAATGTATCAATGTTTGGTGATACTAGTTGATGTATTCTAGGATGAAATATTGGACTATATCAAGTTGGATGATACATTTAGATGTCTAAGAGATAGTGGAAATGGTATAATGTTTACCAATAACATGGTGACTATGTTGAATTTATTTAATGATATTAGGCTTATTGATACCATTTGATGTGGTAGTAGTAAGAATTTCTTAAACAATACAAAGAGTGTTTATCAAGGGTGGATTGTAAGTGGGACATAACCTTTAGGTTATGGTTCAGTGTCTCTTGAATCAAATAATTTATGAACCACATAAACATCATGGTTAAAGGCATGAATATTTTCAAAGGTATTTTATAATGCAATGCATCCAAGTCATGCAACTAGGTTTGCACCATAATGTAGCCATTATCATAATATGGACAAATGTTACATGACTAAGAATTTGGTTGAATAATTATAGTGTAAGTGTCTTTAGTGAAGACACACATATTAGTAAATTTATGAGGGGACATTAATAAAAGATCATGAAATAGTTTATCTATCACATATTCATTGTAAGTGAAGTCATCTTTTGTGTAATTAGAATCATTAGTGTTGCATAGGGGAGGAATTTTAGTATCATTATCGATCAAAGTAATGATCATATGTCATGGAAGAATAGAAGGAGGAAGCCATTTTGAAATGTAAGGATGTAATCAAATGGTATTGTAAATGTTTTAAAATTTGTTGGGTTATTCATCATTAGAATCTAGAAGAGTAACATGTAGATCAGGATTCATTTTGACAAACTTAAGAAGAGGTAGAATGTTAATATAAGAAACAATAAGGATGTGATACTACATTTTAGGATTAGGAATTTGAATTCCCCAAGGGTTTAGATCAGATTCATACTTGTAAAATTTTTAATTATGTATTAATTTGATGTATTGGATACTATAAGGTATGATATCTTTCATGTGTTAAGTCTATAGATGACCTAAAAGCATGTTATATGAAATTGGAAGATCAAAAACCATAATATTGGTGAATATTTTTTGGGTCTGATAATGAGAGGGAGTTAAATGCAACCAAGATGATTTTTATTATTTTTTACAAATCCCTAACAAGTTGGTCATGTTTCATTTAGATTATATTTGGAGTATTAATTTTTTTAAAGTATCTAAAGTGAGGTAACACTAATGTTGGATCCTTAATCCATCAATAATTTTATTATTAAGGTATTGTTGATTCCAATATTCATAAAGAGGGGTGGGTCATCAACTTAAAAAATAATTTCTTCATAAATCATATCTTCTTTAGGAAACTCCATTGACAATTTTATAGAGGATAAAGATTTAGAAATGGTTTCAATAGTATGAAATTCCCTAAGTGAAAGACCTTCATTGGTCAGAATAGGCACTTTGTATTCTTTAGATGTGGGTTATTATATGCCTTGTAAATGTTGCATGAGAAAATTGTGATGATAAGGAGAAGTTCTCACTATTTCTATTAAGGGAGTTTTACAAGGTATAGAGTTAAGCTTATCTAGAAATTTCCATTATGGTTTAGAGGTAGATATAGAATGAGAATTAGATTGAGTTATAGTGATGTTTTTAGTGGTAATAAATTAACTAGGTTAAAGATATGATGATGGAAGCAACTCATTATTAATTGATTAATCCAGATATCAATTGGGATTGATCATAGTATACTTAAGAAGTTTATCTTTGGTAAGGGGACTCTTAATTTTGGTAACATGATATATAGGAGTGGGCTTATGATGGTATTTGACATTTTTTGCATTCAAATATTGAGAATTAGTATAATATTGGTCATAATTGACATCAATATCAAAAATATTTTTTTGGAATGTTGTGTATTGGGATTTGATGAGTTATAAGTTTATTGAAACTTTTGATTAGAATATTTGGAGCTATAAGTTAACCTTTGGGAAGCTTGAAAATATTCATTACATGATATTTATTATATCATCATGGTCAAAATTTTCTCTAAACATGAGGGAGACAAATAAAAATTGAAGGGTATAACATGTCGTGAAAAGAGTGACCAATGTTGACATGAGACAAACAAATATTATTAGGGTCATACCATGGTGCAGGAGTAGTTTTAGTATAGATAAAAGGTTTATATGGAGTTAATAACTTCTTCATTTTTGACACATTGAAGTGAGGGTAGGAAGGAATTTGGTTATATGAATGGTTTCTCCTAATTTGGGTTGAGTAGCTTTGATTTAGGATTTTTAATGGTGATTACATTAGTTTTAGTTTGGAGAGATTCATTTTTTGGATTGTGAGTAGGTTTAAATTGATCCATAAGGAAATATTTCCTTTTTTTTAATTGAAAGCATATTCTAAGGTTTAGGGAGTGAATATCCTAACCTTGTATTGAATATGATATTTAAAAGTAGTAACAAAGAGTTTGAAAATATTTTCATCACTTAGTTATGGTATGATTTATGAGCTAATTACTTCCATTATTTTATGAATGCGTGATTATATTTTTTAGGATGTTGAATAGCATTGATGAAATGGCTAAAGTTATTTTTAGGAAGATCATTATGTTAAAATTACTTAATTAGAGCATTCAATAAATCTTCTTATTTCATAGTGGAATGTATAAGAATTTAGTTATACCATTCTAGTGAATCTCCTATGAAGTTTTTCCTATAGAAGTTTGGTATTAGTTAAGGTATTAGTTTGGACAAATTCATTATAGATATCACCCTAATATTTAAGGAAGAGTGTGGGATATTTAGTCCCATAATATGTGATAGTTGGAGAGATGTTTCCAATGTATGTACACTTAATTAAGGGGGATAAGCATTCATTTTGAATATGTTGAAGAATTTTTTATGCATAGTGGTTGAGGAATGATATTACCATTGGCATATCTAAGAGGAGGAGGTATAAAATTCTAACATTATTGATTCAAGATGAGTTGAGGTTGGCTAGCCATTTACAGAATCTAGTTTTACATTTGGAGAATTTGAAAACTATTATATGATTACATAATGTTCATTTTTGGATAATTTATGTAATTATTTGATTTGTATAAGTAGGTGGGTTCTGATTAGAGGTGTTAGGAGGGGGATTACCAACATAAGTCTTAGGAGGAATTGTTAGCCAAAATTTGGCCACCATGAATGGGAGTCATCCAAAACATTGATATATTTGACCTTAAATTTTTAATATCCATTATAAAGGTCTTGTATTGGTAATTAATGATCTATGATGATAGGTATTATGTCTTCCTTGGTAACTTACAAGGTCATTTAGGATGGTCTAAAGAGTCGCAAGTTTAAGTCACTTGATCTTGTCATCAAAGAGTCATTCTGTGTAAGCCTTCATTATGTGTTTAGCCTTGTTTAAGGTAAGTTTTACAAAGTTAAGGTTAAGTGGAAAGCAAGCCCATAAGTAAGAATGCTCAATGATACAAGGTGTTAACCCTTAAACAAACAATTATGTTCTAAAGCTGATCAAATTGGTCAAAGAAGTAAAACTAGTAAGTTGATCACATTGTTTTTCAAGAGATTTGGAGATTTTAAGGTAATTTTAACAAGAATAAGGTATTTTAATTATTTATACTTATTGTGCATCAAAATATTGAGATGATAATTACTAGGAAATAAAAAATACAAAGGTTTGGTTCTTAGATAGAGGTCTTTTTTAAGCCATCTAACATCAAATTATGACATCGTACTTGTACATCTTCCCTAAGGGTTTATATAAATGTTTTCTAACATTGGAAATTCTTTTTGTAACTATCATTCATCATTTTCAATGGCTAAATGAGGACATATTATAAAATTTATAGGAAATAATAGGTGGTATACATTTTTACACACTCTTCCATCTCCATACAAGTTAGGGGAAGCTAAAGTGTAACTTGGTTCACCATCTCTAGTAGTTCCAAAGAGAAGAACATTAAAATTCCTAAATAAAACAATATTTTAGAAGTCATTTAAAAAAGGTTCCTATTTAATTACAATTTAAAAACTCTTCCAAATTTTACTATGGTATTTTTATATCCAAACCCATACAAAAAGTGGAGCTATAGAGCCAAATAATGCAAAAACTCGCTACATTTCTCCATTAGGTTTCTTGGTAGCTATAAATAGTCAACCAATTCTCACTTGGTATTATAAGGAGAGATAAATTTTAGGCCCAATACCTTGTACATATGAGGTTACCCTAATTACCTTCCACTCTATGGAATTTTTTTTCTAGTTAGGTTATTTAACTTTATGAATAATTACTAAGATGTTAAGGGTAAAAAAAGGACTCAAAACCCCACCAAGGTTGAAGTGAAGAGTTATGAATCCAAATTAATGAATTATAATTATTTATTATTATATATTTATACATCATATACCCATTAAATAACATGTCTCTTTAGGTTTCCTCATGTTCATGTTTGGTGCAAGGTCAAATAATCTTATTTTGCTAGTTGGCTCAAAATGGTCAAATTGTAGAGGTATGAGGTGTTATGAATGATATTTTATAAAGTAATTTAAATATATATAAAAAATATTAAATCACCATTTAATTTATTATCTTTAATAAATATATAGATTTTTTCATACACATCTAAACTATATGAATTTGCAGACATGGCTGAGAGAGACCTTGTCAAACAGAGATTTATTTTCATTATATGAAATACTTGAATAAAAAATGTCATATTAAAATATAATTTAATACCATTATCATGGGTTATAATATTTATATTTCAATATTAAATATTTCTCATTTAGGCTTAATCCAAAGAGAATTGTGAACCTACAGGTCTACAAACCTATAGGTCACCATTGGTGTCAAAAAACTTGTCTATGGGAATGAAAATGGTACATGTAAAACATTATAGTGTATTGAAATTATTTTAATTAATCTCTATAATATTTATTATTCAACCTCTTCAAGTCCATGGTGAGTAAATGAGGCTCAAGGCAACACCAAGCAATTCTAGCAAGTATAGTCATGCTTATATGGGAGATTGACACGCATAACACTTTGGTGGTCCCCAAACTCAATTTATTAAGATCCTATGAAGGTTATTCAAGTAAAAATTTTGGCCTATTTAATATCATCTCTCAATTCACTTTGTATTCAAAGGCACTATATGAGTAAAGAGGATTGTGTAAGCCAAGATGGTTATGTGAGCCTAAGAGGAAGACAATGAGAATTCCAAGAGTTTATCCAGGTGATTTGAACACATTTTAAGGAGTAAAATACCTCAAAAATATGACTCACATTTATACATAATTTCATCATTTTTAAATTTAACTCAAATAAGACAAACAAGGAGGAATCAATACTTTTTCCCAAATGGCCACATACAGGCCTGTGGTAGGGAGTAGGGCCAAAAAACATGATGATTATTTAAAGGTTTGAGAATATATATATATATATATATATATATATATATATATATATATATATATAGTAAAAATTATATGTGAGTGAGATATTTAAGAGGACAAAACACATTAAGAAAGTTTTTCCATCCTATGGAATTCAATTTTGGCAAAGCTACAATCAAGTAGCCCTATTCAACTCCTACAGGCCTACCTATATGAGGGTGAAATTATTGTGTTATATGTAGACTCATAGATCATTTTAGTTTTTAAAACTTCCAAGGGTAGATGGATAAATATTTTCATAGGTTTTAAGGAGGTTAAAATCATCAAAATGGGATTTTTAAACATTGACAATTAAGATAAACCTACATCACCTACAAGCCTATCATAAGAAAATGGAGGAAAAGGGGATGTTTATGCTGATAAAAAAATATTTTAAAGGTATAAAAAAGGTTCAATATGAGGATTATAAACATTTTATCATCATTAAAAACACAAAAGTTCCAATGATAAATAAAACACTCATACTTGTAGTTAGGCAAACCTAGCAAGCACCTATAGGCATGTTTTAGGTGATTTGAGGAAAATGTGTTAATTATTTTTTGAATCCATGAGGTGTATATGAGAGTGAATGAGGCATTTTCACTTTAATTTTAAATTATAAAAAAGTTATTATTAATTTTCAAATGATTGAAAGTAGTGAAGGGATTAAAAGTGATAGTTAGGCCTATATGAGCATATATAGGCATGTGTGAAGAATTGGAAAAACATGAATGTTCTTGGGTGTTTTCTCCATTGAGGAGTTATAAGGGATGATTTATATGTTTTATTAAAACTCCATGAAGTTTATAACCATTTATAAATAAGTAACGTGTTGTAAAAAGGCATGTTAAGGTTAATTTAGTGGGACTATGTACAAACCCTTACTGAGGGCTTAAGGTAGATTCCAAAGTGATGAAAGGTCAAGTAACTAATAAAAAAATAGGGATAATTCATGGTATGTTTAATAGACCCTAAAATGGAGTTTTAAATCCAATCCAAATGATTTGAGACATTTTCAAGCCAAATGACCTTCTTCAAATACATAATCATACTAGTGTGGCTAAAGAAGTCAATTCCTAGTATGTGTGAACTCACATGAGGAGATGCATGGGATATTAAGCCTATCATCAAAGGAAAATGGGGTTGTATTATAATTATTCTTTGAATTTTTTCTTGGGTTATGTCCTTCAACTTTATGAATCATTTTTAAGACTCCAAGTTCTCTAAAACCCTCCTTAAACCTTGAATATGACCCAATAGAATAAGACTTTTAATCACACAAGATGGATTTAAATGGAATATAAATCACTTGTATGAAATTTTTTCCTCTCTTAGGCATTTTAATGAGTATAAGTTTGGTAGTTTTGGAATGTTTTTATATGTAAAAGGGTCTAAAAACTTCCTTTTGTGTTTTTGTGCCAGGTTTTGAACTAGACAAACCTTCCCACTCAATTTAAGAGAGTATTTGAGGTAAAATATAGGTGTTATAATATTTTTTATACCATTAAATATGATAGAATAAATATGAAGGTTTCAAGTTATTAACTAGGATTCAATGAAGAAATGTGACCAATCTTGCAATAAGGAAGAAGAATTGTGGGCTTATTTCAAGACCTCAGAGATAAAGGACTTCCATAACATCTTGGTAAGAATTTGGTGTTATCTATGAAATGTATTTTGAGTCATGAGATAATTATAGGAACCATTCTCAACTCTTAAAGTCACTTGAAGCTTCAAGACATGAATGTCTCTTATTATCCCTTTACCAAGTAAGTATGAATAATATAATTACAAGGTGACTTTCAGTGCTTGAAAAAAGGTTCTAGGACATGATTTAGAACCTAAAAGAAACAAAAAAAACTTATGGAGGTCTCTAAAACATAAAAATATAACTTACTTATAAAATCAAGCCTTGGTAGAAAGAGAGAGTGTGAAAATTAGTCATGGATTTCAAATGCAAGTCTCATGTGATGAATAAGAATTGAAAGGGGTGATTTGGCATAGAAAGTTCCCAAACATGACAAATTTTAAGTAGGTGACTTTTAACTACCCTCAAGAGGTATAATTTTAACTCTTTATACAGGAATTATGATCAAGAAAGCATCTAAACTTCCAATAAGACCTCCTATGCCACCCCTAGGAAGAGTTACTCTAACACATGCCCTATAATGATAAGAATGAAGATTAAAACATATTATTTTCAAAAACAATGTCACTCTTTCTCTATTTTTTAACTAGTTTTATCATTATGGGCATCTCATGAGTTTTTCTTCTTGTCCCATTCTTATCTCTTCTTCCAATTCATCTATAAATGAAGCCTTAAGAGGCATATGGTTAAGCCCTACAAATTTTGATACTTGTAATTTCCTTTAAAATTAATTCAAGATGAGTTCTATCATTTTCAACTTGCATACAGTGATCTTGAGTGAGTTGTTGATGAGTTTTTTATGATAATGAGATTACTTCCATACATTTTTCCTTCTTTTTCATGCCTCTATGTAAGTTGGTTTCTTTTCCATGATGTGTAATACATGGTTTGATAAGTTTAGTGTTGAAATATATTAGGCCTCTTGACTGATCACCTTAGCTATTACAATATTCATATTCCTCATATAGAAATAGTAGCATGGTAAGATCTATTTTGAAATTGTGAAATCACATTGTAACTTGTCTTTTCATAGTGCAAATAATAGAAAATTGAGGACTCTATATTTGGTACATCACATCCATGTTTGTTTACTAGTTTTAGTTCATTTATACACATTTTATTTGAAAGTTTGATAGGATTTTTATATGTTTTGGGTGAAGCATCAAGGGAACTAACCCAACCTAGAGGTTCAATCCACTTAGTAGGTCACCTGCATCCTAGGATTGTTCCCATGTTATCATCTAGTTAGGAAGGCTTGAATAACCTTCCTAAGGGTGTATATGAGATAGATAATAGTTATATCACACTTTATGGGACTAAATTTGAATAAGGTTGTCTAAGATTGATGTAGGTATTGACAAATTTTTAGTTGTAATATCCTCCTTCATGCATCATCTAGCAACTCCAATAAGCTATTTGTTATTAGTTGTAGACTATAAAGCTATTTTTCATGTTGAAGGTGGAAAAATGTCAAGGGATAAAGGTATTCCTATTTAATTTTTTAAATTACCTTTATTTTTAGTTAAGATAAAGATATTTATCCATACTCTTACTTATACCAAGATATCTAGAAGAAATCTTCATTTCCCATACACTCCAAACTCTCCCGAGGCTAGAAATATGGCTAGAAATCTGATTTGTGTGCCCTTAAATGGTGTATATTATATAAAAATTACACAATATGTTTAAATTACTATGGAATCACTTAAGAGTGTTCCATATTTTAGTGGAAAAATCATTATTACATATATTAAGAATATAAGAGAGATGGCTAACTTTTGCAATATATGTAATGTCACCCAAGAGAATGTTGTCATTATGTTATTATAAATATACTTTAATGTAAAATAATTTTATTGGTATAAGAATTTTTATCCTAATTTAATTAACTCATGTGATGAATTGGGATATAGATTTAGTAAGAGGTTTAAAGATGAGAGTGATCATTTATCACTAGCTAAGTAATTGATTGCTATCAAGACAGCCCCACGAGAATTCATGTAAGACTTCAATTCTAGGTTCCAAAATAAATGTGATAAGATTCCAATTCTTGTGATACCCACTCTAAATTATGCATTTTCTATTATCTCAAGGCATTGAATAGTGATATAGCTATTATGATATAATACATGGGAGGAAAGACCTTATGGAAAGCCTATGACCTTAACATAAAAGCTAAAAA
Source organism: Torreya grandis (assembly GCA_037957365.1). Lineage (NCBI taxonomy): Eukaryota > Viridiplantae > Streptophyta > Pinopsida > Cupressales > Taxaceae > Torreya > Torreya grandis. Next base: position 730,589 of record JARHVA010002068.1, read on the forward strand.
TAATCTCATATAGGTTTAAAAGATATACCCAAGGCCTCCCATGTCATTATTTCCTAATATACAACTTCCTGCTCCCACTCTTGTTCCCATTCTTACATTGACTAGTGACAAGTTGGTTGCTCCTAGTAAACCAAAAAAATCAAATGATGTTGAAGGATTACTTAAGACCCTTAAAAACAAGGTTATAGAGATGGATCAAATGAAACAAAACTAATTTCATATACCTTATAAATATCCATACCAATCTAATAAGTCGTATCAGCCCAATAGGTCACCTTTCCAAGGAAAGGGCAAGGGAAAATTACCAATGTGACACCATAAAGTAACTACAATCCCAATGGAACCTCCCCTTATATAGCCTTGGTACCTAATGAAAACAACTTAGTTAAAAATAATTATTGGTATTCTCAATGGGAATAGCCCATTAATCATCCCTATAGTAAAATTTAAGTGTTTAATTGAGCTTGTATGACAACAAATGGATCCATTCCATCTTTGACACAAGTTGAAGCTTCAAATCAGGTTATAAAAAATGGAGATCAAGTTCAATCCAATGCTACATTTGTCAATTTTTAAGAGGGAGAGTGTCATGTAATCAATTTATTGGGAGGTAAAAATAAGGATGGTGATACTCCTATTATATCCAATATAAGGTCTTAAAATAGGGCAATTGATGATGCTTAAGAGATGGGTAAAAGTGTAGCTATTATACCCTCTATGTATCAAAGAACAAGGAAAGTTAATTTTACTCAAAAATACCAAGAAAATTATATAAACTATAATGTGAAGGGTAGTTTCATTCCCAAAACTATGCAGCCCCAAAATAGTATGACAACTCTTAGAGGACAACTAAGAGTTAGTAACTCTTGTATCAATATTGTAGACCCAATGAATAAGGTGAATGAAACCATTCCTATGTGGGATAAATTGAATCTTCCTAACCAAAAAGAGATGCTTCAATAGTAATTATCAAAACTTATCCTTGTAAAGACATTATCTAGAATAGAAGGTACAATTTTAATAAATAAACCTACACTTCTAGTGGGCATTCGAGCAAGGATGGTAAGCCACCTCCTTTTTATGTTTTAGTGATCATTGGAGAATTCCCAAAACACAATTTTATAATATATATTATGGAAATTATATTGGTGATGCCCAAACAAATAGATGATAAGTTAGGCTTAAATTTTAGCCTAATGTTAAAGGTGTATTACAATTGGATGGTTTAACTACTAAGACTATGGGTGTAATCAAAGGTTTTAGATTTACTCTTCATGTTTTTCCTAATTTATCTATTGATGTAGATGTGGTTTTATTGTATTTACCACCATAATTTTCTATTTTCTTGTCAAGATATTTCACCACCAAGATTGGAGGCTACTTATCATCTAATTGGTCATATATGGCTTTTATTACTAGATATGGCACTGAACTTACAATAAAATCTAAAACTATGTCTAATTCCATCTTGATAAATACAATCCAAACATTTCTAATTTCAATTTCACCATAATTCATGAGTATTTTCATCCTAATGATCAAGAACCATTTGTTCCTCTTGAAGACATTTTAGATCTATTTATTTATAAGTGGGGGCATAGAATCATGAGTATGATCCATATAGAGGTGTTGAATAAGTTTTTCTTGGTTTATATTGTTTTCATGAATAAGGTATAGTCATAACATCTCTCTAATCCAAGTGGAGATAGTGATGGCTTATGTAAATATTCATTTGATGGCCCAAGAATTATGAATGGATTATAGGTAGGTATTATTCTAGTTTCCCTATCAAATGAAAGGTAATATTATATAATTAGATTTAAGTTTAGTTGTTATTTTAATGTTTCTAATTATGAGGTTCTTATACATGGGATTAAATGGGAAAGAAATAAATGAGTAAATCAAGTACAAGATTTTGGACATAGTGAACCAGTTATCCACCAAGTAAAAGGCAAGAGTGCTGCCAAAATCACATTATTGAAGTATTAAAAGCATAAATTATGGGACCTTATTGAATATTTTTATGCCTTAAACATCAAATAAATTCCAAGTGAAGATAATCAACATGTTTATAGGTTATCTTTAGTTAGAGCTTAGTTTGGCATCCCTAATGATGTTAAAAACTCAAAAACTTAGCCATATATCATGCTAGTAGTAAGGCCATCAATATTGGAATAATGATGTCAATTGGAAAGTTTTTGAGTGTGATAAATAAATATCATGTTTCCTCCAAAAATAATCTAAGTTTTTTTTAAAAAACTAAGACAAATTACAACACCAATATGGAGACCAAATTATACAATTGAGGTCTAATAAGCTTCACAAAGGGCTAGTTACTCTTGAGAACATATTAAATGAATGTGATCAAATGAGAAGGGATAAATCAAGTAAGTATAACAAATATTAACATCATTATATGGTGTATATATTCAAATACAAGTTTATTAATCTTGGAAAAGTATATACTTTAGCTAAGAGAGTTGCATTTGTTATGTAGAGAATTTTATGATGTCTTTGCTTGGGAATATTCTTAAGGGGTTTAAACCCACATTATCCTAACACACTATATAAATTGATCCAAATTATAATAATGTTATTACAATAAAAATTCCCATTACTTCTAATGTTTAAATTTTAATTATAAAATAACTAACCAAGTTGATAGAATCAATAATAATTTTCCCTATCAAACACTCTTCATGGGTTATAAACCTAGTTCCTATGAGAAAGAAGAGTGAAGAGATTAAATTATGTGTGTATTTTATATAATTTAATAGGGTTTAATTCAATTATATTATACCTTAACTTTTTTGGATCAAATTATTCAAGTGGTTTTATGTTCTCATTGCTTCTCTCTCTTGGATGGTTATTCAGGTTACAACCAAGTCTTGGTGAAAGAAGAGGATCAACATGATATATTTTACCACTAAATGGGGAAAATATGCCTATAATATAATTAAATTTTGGTTTTATAATGTAATATATAATTTCAAAGAGTTTTGGATATGGATTTCTCAGTTTTGATCAATCAAATGGTGTTAATTTATCTTAATAACATAACAATTTTCTCTAAGAATGCTAGTGATTACCTAGTTCATCTTATACTATTTTTTGAAAAGGTGTAGTCAATATGGAATCTATATAAACCTAAATAAATGTGTTTTTTCAGTCCATGAGAGTAAATTATTATGTTGTATTATCTCCATGGATGGGATTTCTATATATCTTGAAAGGGTGAGTGTCATATTGACTTTGTCTTTTCCTAAGCATATGAAAGGTTTGAAAAGTTTTAATGGGAAAATAAACTTTATGAGAAGGTTTATACCTAGTTTTATAATCTTGTAGAGCCTATTATAGCTATGTTTAATAAAAAAGCCTTTGTTTGGACTAAAGAAGGAAAAAATAGCTTTGAGGCCATTAAGTAAGCCATTACACAAGCACCAACATTGATTAATCCCAATTTCTCTAAGGAATTATTCTTATATTCCTTTAATAAGATTGAATCCATTTTATCCATGTTAATGTGTCAAAATAATGAATATATTGATTAAACCATTACCTTATTTAGTCCAGGGATAAAATAGTATGAAGAGATATGCACATTCATTGAGAAGCAAGTGTTTTCAATCATAAGGAGCCTAAAAAGTTTTAGGCATACGTTGTATAATAATAATATTCATGTCATGATGACCCACCAAAGAATAAGATACTTCTTTTTGAATAAGTATTTGAATTGAAATAGGCATGGATGTATAGCCAAAGTCATGGATTATGATGTGGATATTAAGGCCACTAAATTGGTAAGAGGAAGAGGCATATGTGAACACTTGGAAGTATACCTTCAAGAAGAAAAAGATGTTATTTTGGCATTTCAATATGATCCTAATGCATTTTTACCTTCACTATCTCCAAGATGGACACAATATATGGTATGATTCATTAAAATGGGTGAATGTTCTATAGATTTGGTTGGGTTAAAGAGAAGACACTTTATATTTAAATAATGTTCTTATGGATAGAGTTATTTTTAGAAGATATATTAATGGTATGTTGTTAATATGTATTTATATTGACCATATTGATAAGTTATTATAATAGTTCCATGATGGGCTAGTTGGAGGCCACTTTGCACCTAAAATAATAACATTAAAAGTAATGAGGGCTAGGTATTATTTTCCTAGTTTATTTAAGGACTATTATTCATGGGTTAGGAGGTGTCCAAAGCATGCATTTTTATAGGTGAGAAAATGATTTTCCTCTCAATAATATTCAAGTAAACCATCCATTGACATAATGGGGTCTTAATTTCATTAGCATGATAAATCCACATTCAAGTGCTAGCCATAATTTTGTGCTTACATCCACTGATTATTTCACAAGGTGGGTGGAAGCCATAGCTCTCAAGGAGGCTAGTGAAAACACATTTACTATCTTCTATTAAGGCCTAGTGACTAGATTTGGAGTGACTTTAATAATAATTTATGATAATGCTTTAGCATTTGGTGGTGTAAGAGTAACTGAGTGGGCTCTCAAGAATGGTATTGATCTAAGTTCTTCTAATTACTAACCTTAAGGGAATGAGATAGCTAAGTCCATGAGTAATAACCTGATCATAATTATTAAGAGAAAAATAGTGGATAATCAAAGAAAATGGCACACTAAGTTGAAGATAGCTCTATGGATTGATAGGATAAACCCCAAGAACGATATTGGAAACTCACCCTACATGCTTGTATATGGGAGAGAATCTATGATACATATCTCTCTTGAATCACCAAACCTTAAACTAATTCATTAACTTGAGATGATGGAGAGTGATCCTATGTAGATAATATTGACTAAATTTATGGCCTTAGAGGAGATAAGAAATCATGATATGCATATCATGGAGTATCAACAAGCATAAGTAAATAAGACTTTTGATAAGAGGGTTGTCTCAATAACATAATAATTGGGAGATATTATGTTGAAATGGGATGAATATAGGGCCAAACTTGGTATGTATACCAAGTTTGATACATTGTTGAGTGGGCCCTATGTTATCATTGGTTTCAAAGAACACAATGCTTTTCAATTTATCATGCTTGATGGAGAAGATTTGAGTATCCTAAATTGATGGGATACATATGAATCCATTATATTGAGGTTAGATTTATAATATTTTACATAGTAGAGTAGGTATTTTCTTTCTCTAAGTGATTAGTACACATGTTACTTGTTTGCTTTTAGTTTTTGTCCTTCTTCAAGTGTCTTGTGACATATGTGTGTGTGGTGTGTGTTTTATTGAGTTCAATTTCATTTTATTTCAAGGATATTATCAAGTCTAATTTTTATTTTTCCTTCAATTCAAGCTACATTCATGACCACCATAGCCCAATGGATTGTCAAACCACTAGTCTAGAAGCATAGAAAACATGCAATATTAAAAGGTTTCCAAATATGTTATTAAAAATTTGGCCACCATGAATGGGAGTCATTCAAAACTTTAGTGTATTTGACCTTAACTTTTTTGATAGCCATTATGAAGGTCTTGTATTAGTAATTAATGATCTAGGATGATAGGTAGTGTGTTTTCCTTAACATCTTACAAGGTCATTGAGGATGGTCTAGTGACTAGTAGGTTTAAATCACTTTGTCTTGTCATCAAAGATTCATTATTTTTAAGCTTTCATTATGTGTTATTAGTGATTAAGATAAGTTTGAAAAAATTAAGTTTAAGTGGAAATTAATCCCATAAGGAAGCTTTCTCAAGGAGAAATGGCGATAACCCTTCAAGGAATAAATATGGTATAAAGCTGATCAAATTGGTTAAAGTAAAACTAGTAAGTTGATCACATTATTTTTAAATAAATTTTGAGATTTTAAGGTAATTTTGACAAGATTAAGGTACTTTATCACTTTAGTCTTATTATTCATTCCAATGTTGAGATTAAAATTACTAAAAAAGCAAATGTGAAGGTTTGGATCCTAGATAGAGGTATTTTTTAATCCATTTAACATAAAATTATGACATCAAGCTTGTACATGTCTATAAATCTTCCCCAAGGTCTTATATAACTACTTTCTAACATTGGAAGTATTTTTGTAACTATCATTCATCATTTAAAATTTCAAAATGAGGAGTTATCATAAGTTTTGCATGATAAAAGGAATGGGAAACATTTTATCACACTCTTCCATCTCTTTACAAATTTTGGGAAGCTAAAGATTCATTTAGTTCACCATTTACAGTAGTTCTAAAGAGAAAAACAATTAGATTATTTAAGAAAGCAAGATTTTAGAAGTCTTTTACATAGGGTTTCTATTGAATGACACTATAAAATATCTTATATATTTCCCTATGGTATTATTATATCCAAATCCATACAAAACATGGAGATATATTCAAACAATTCAAAATCCCACTCCATTTGTCCATCAAGTTTTTTGGCAGCTCAAAATAGTTAACTATTTTTCACTTGACATTCTGAGGAGAGAAAAAGTTGAGACCCAATATATTGAACATAGGATGGGAACCTGATTCCATTTCACTTTGTGGCATTTTTTGTTTAGCTAGGCTCCTTATATTTATGAACAATTGCTAAGAAGTTAAGGTGCAGAAAAAAGACTCAAAACCACACTAGTGTCTAGTTTTTTCAAGTGATAAGTTATAAATCCATATGAATGCATGATAATGATTTGGTATTACCTCTTTATAACTCCTTTATCCCTTTAATACCATCTCCCTTTAGGTTTCCTCATATTCATGTTTGGTGCAAGGTCAAATAGTATTATTTTGCTAGTTGGCTCAAGAAAATCAAATTATAGAAGTTTTAAGGTGCTTTGAATGCATTTAAGGAAGAAATGAGATGATAAATAGTTTATAAAATCACACACACACACACACACACACACACACACACACACACACACACACACACACACACACACACACACACACACACACACACACACACACACACACACACACACACACACACACATATATATATAACATATTTATGAACCATTTTAGGTAGTATATTCAATCAATATATAGAGTTTTACACACACATCTAGACTATGTGAATTTGTAGACATGCCTGAGAGAGACCTTGTCAAATGGAGTTTTTTATCATTATATATAATACTTGAATGGAAAATGTCATATTATGAGATATTTAAATAAAATTATCATGGGAAAAAATCCTTTTATATTAAAATTCAAAAAAAATTGTTTAGTCTTAATCGAAAGAGAATTGTAAACCTACATGTCTACAAAGCTATAGGTCACCATTGGTGTCAAAAAACTTGTTTATGAGAATGCACATGGTCTCTAGAAAAAATTATAGTGTATTAAAATTATTTTAATTTGTCTCTATAATATTTATTATTAAACCTCTTTAGGTCTATGGTGAGCAAATGAGGCTCAAGGCGACACCAAGTAATTCTAGCAAGTACAGTCATGCTTTTATAGGAGATTGACACCCATAACACTTTGGTGGTCATAAAAATCACTTTATAAATATCATATTAATGTTATTAAATTACATTTTTTGGATTATTTTATCTCATATTTAAATTCACCTTGAATTCAAAGGCACTATTTGAGCAAAGAGGACTGTGTAAGTCACGATGGTTATGTGAGCCTAAGAGGAAGATAGTGAGAATTCCAAGAGTAGTTACAGGTGATTTAAACATAGTTTAAGGAATAAAATACCTATACACAATGAATAAAATTCATCTATAATTCCATCACTATTCATATAAACTCAAAGAATACCAAACAAGGAGGAATCAAGACTTTTTCCCAAATGGCCACCTACAGGCTTGTAGCAGGAAATGTGGTCAAAGAACATGTTTATGATGATTATTTAAAGGTTTGGGAATATATATAGAGGTGAAAATTATATTTTAGTGAGACATTTAGGAGTCCAAAACACATTAATGAATTTTTTCTATCCTATGGAGTTTAATTTTGGCAAACCTACAGTCAGGCAACCCTAATCAACTCTTACAAGCTTACCTATATGAGGGTGCATTTTGTGTGTTAGATGGAGACTCAAAGACTAGTTAACTTGTGAAAAATTACAAATGTGTATTTTTAAAGAGTTTAAATTTTTTTAAGGAGGTGAAAACCATAAAAATAGGATTCCTAAACATTGACAGTCAAGATAGACCTAAAACATCATCTACAAGCATGTCATAAGAAAATGGAGGAAAAGGGGATGTGTATAATGAGAAAAAATGTTTGAAAGCCTAAAAAAGGTAAATAAGAGAATGATAAACATTTTATAATCATGAAAAAACACCAAATTTATAATGATAAATAGAACACTCATACTTGTAGTCAGACAAACTTAATAAGCACATATAGGTAGGTTCTAGGTGAATAGAGAGAAAATGGTTGATAATTGTTTGAATCCATGAGGTGTAGATGAGATTGAAGGAGTTATTTTCACTTTAATATTAAATTATACCTAATTTATTGTTTTTGGATCCATTTTCATCCTTGGAGCGATTTCTTAAGGCTCCTCTAACTGAGCTACACAATGGGAACAACCTAAGGCTGTGGGTCACTTATGATGGGGTTAGACCTCCGGAGAAGGCTGACTTCATTTTGATGTTCACCTAAATTAGTGATAAACTAATTATTCATATGGAAAAGGGTTATAAAGAATATAATTTCTCCTAAAAATTAGAAAATGGTGATTCACCAAATTTAAATAGACACTCATTTAAGCTTGAACCCACAATAGATTAGCATAGGACAACTATAACTCACACAATCTCACTGATTGCATAAGTATTTCATAGAAGAGTTTTAGGAATAAAACTAATATATACTACAATAACTTTAAAATACCTTCAAGGAGGAAATTATAAGGATAATGAATTAGGAATATTCCCCTTCATGAAATCATCATGCACAAGCATATTTAAACACTAATCAAAGGTAAGAGATAGGCAAAGAGTCTATCTTATTACTTCAAGAGGTAGTTCTTATAATATTTTAATAAGTATTAACCTTATCAAATGATTACTTTTTCAATATTTTTTATGAGTATCCCTATCCTAGAAATAATTAAAAAATATAAGAGCTGAGAACCCCTTCAATAGGAATGAGACCAGTATATATAGGAGAAGAAAGAAAGAGAAAGAATGTGGGAGCACACCATCAAAGAAGGAACACACCATCCTGGGTCATTAATTAAACTTGAGCTACCACCTTTTTCTCCTTATCTAGTGAAATCCTTGCCACCTTTTTGATCAATTAGGACACTACCAATGCCTCATTGAGTGAGAAAGTCCCCAAAGGTTCTAAAGAAGCATTGAATGCCACTAGTTGTATTTCCCAACACTAGACCTTTTTTTTATCCTTCACATCATCTCTCACTTGAGGACAAAACTTCATGCTCATGGTTCTAAAAAATAACATGTCTTTATGAATTTTAGGTAGCTTCTTGTCAAAAATATGGCCATGTTGAACGATGATGACCCTTTACATTAATCACATATCTACTTTATTTACATGTTTGGATCATAGGTTCATCCTATAGATAAAAAACCAATTTAATATTATTGCTTTTCCTATTGTTTATATATTAATATAGACATATAGACTATCTATCCCCCCTTTTGGATTATAATAGGTCCAAATAGACCCATTATATCTCTATAGGAACCAAGAGTTCATTGTATACACAAGTCCTCCTTTAAGAATGGCGAACACAATCATAAATGAACCCTTAAAGCTATAAAATTTCAAACCAAAGGTCCATATTAAGGTTCAATGATGGTCCCTTTAATGTTATTTATAGTTGAATACATCAGTGTGTCCCTTTAATGGCATTGAATCAAGATTCAATGGTGATATGATGATTTTGTAAGACCTATGTTCCTTGGTCAAAAATGGTTCCTCAACATCCATCAAAATTCTTGGGCTCACCTTTGTTCTAATTGGTTTTTGATATCTAACTTATCTTATTGACATATTGAATCATATCACTCTATTTATTTTGATATGTATAATTAAGTGAGGACCATCGATCCTACCCGTAACTTGTTAAGTTTGTTTGAGCTAGTTCCTCTTGGTAGTCCTGTATTTGTACTCAAGATCATATTTTTAGTCTATCACTTTACATTCTTATGCCATATGTAAACCTCTCAATATTACTAACCTTTTGACACTTCTCACTTTGTTGATATTCCTTAGTATGAATGAATGCCAATCATTGGATCCACTTTGGTTTGAAAATAAATGGCTATTTACTAGGTCTTAAATTTGATGTCCACATGACTGTCATTTGAAATATGCATGGACATATTTGATGTCTTATATACCATCAAATTTATTATCCAATGGATTTTTTCAATGGCTTAAAGTTGATGTATGCATGAATTTATCCCATTATTTGACTAACTTTGAAGATTTATATCTTGAAGCACAAAAAACATGGAGGGACCAAATTTGCTAGAGATATTTTTGAGACCAAAAATGTTATGCTCACTTAATCCACTAGCTCCAAGATATTTCTAAGTGTGTTTACAAAAATTTCAAGTGGGCTGACCTATGTGTTTTTATATGACATCCATGTGCCTGTCATAGAAAATAGTCTCAAACTACCTAGGAGACCAACTTTGAATCCTCATATCTTCTTTTGAACTTCATCACACAACATAAAACATAGCACATATGTTCTTTGGACTAATTTAATTAGACCCATATGACCAATTCTCTTTGACTCATCCACTCATGGAAATGATAATGTTAGCAAATTACCTACTCAAAAGTTTTGCCAATAGACCCAAAATGTCTAGATGAACACAATGAAGAACCAAATGAATGATATGCACTTCCATACTAATTCCAAGCACTATTGACATCCAACAGGGTCTCTAAAACACCTTATACCTATCCCTTATAAATTTTAAAATTACACTTTAAGTGATCTTAAAGTGTTTCAAAATCTTTGTGAGAAAAATGAGATCCTTGAACCACTCCCTCCATCCAAAACTTTTTTTCATCTACTCATCCATTAGCAACTTGGTCTATCCAGGAATAAGCTTGGTATGTGGGCCAAAAATTGGTCAAAATTTCTTGTGAATCATAGGTAAGCATGTTTTCTATGATTTTAAAACCCAGACCATTTTCCTTAACTAGTCCATTGGGCATATGGGTTCCAAGTCTTCCCTCACTTAATCATGAAGATAACACAAGGTTATCCCTATCTTGAACCTTTATTGAAGCAACAAGATTAAAAAAATAGAATAATAAAGTACCCAAGAAAATTATTGAAAATAAAACATACAATAGAAAATAAATTTGTTCAAGGCACTTAGAGGAAAGCATAAAATCTACTCTAATATGTATAATATGTTACAAAGGATGTAAATCCATTCAATAATAGGGCTTTAAATGAATGTCATTAGTTGGGACGAGTAATACCTCTCCATCTAGTTGGGAAAGATAAAAATCATTGTGTTCCTTACATACATGGATCAAATAAGGACCACTCGACAAGTTGTCAAACTTGATATGGTTACCTAGTTTGGCCTTATTTGAGTCCCATTTGAAAACTAGGTCCCCTTCCTTGAATCTCGTTATTGTAGATCTCTTGTCAAAGGCCTTTTTGAAATGAGCTTAATGTGATTCTAGTATTTTCATAGGAATGTCTCTGGCTTCTTCTAGCTCCATGAGTTCTATCATCCTCACATTCATGGGTTCATCCTCCATCAACTCAAGATGATGGGCCAATTTCAATTCAAGAAGCTCTCAAGGGAGATAAGAAATTTGGCTTCCCTTTCATACACAAAAACATGTAGAGAGTTTTTAATGGTAGTTTTAGGAGTCACCCTATTAGCCCATAAGGTTTTCCTTAACTTGGTGTGCCATGTTTACTGATTCTCTTCCATGGTCCTCTTGATGATACTTAACAAATTATTATTTGTGGAATCTACCTGTCCATTTACTTGAGGATAGTAGTTAGAATAGGTGTTGAGCTAGATGCCTAATTTTAGAGCCTACTCACTTGTATTCATACTAAGAAATTCCAATTCATTATCTAAAATTATGCTGGTTGGGACACCAAATCTAGTCCCAAGGCTATTATAGAAGTCTAGAACCATACCTTCACTAGCCTCCTTCAAATAAATGGCTTCCACCGACCTAGTGAATTAATAAGTTGAAGTGAGCACCCATTTATTCCATACACTTTATGGTGGATTGATCATCCTTATGAAGTCTAACCCCCATTACATGGATGGTTTCTCCACCTAAATAGGATTGAGTAGAAGGTCTGCTAGTTTCTATTTTCCTATAGAAAGGGCACACTTTGGCAATTTCTAACCCATGCATGAAAATATTAGAATAGTAATGACCAACCCTTATCACTTTTGTTACTATGGTTTTAGGTTAATGGCCTCCTATAGGTTCATCATGGAACTGCTCCAAGAGTTTAGTCACTTGGTCATCATCTATGCACCTAAGGAGTACCCCATTGAGGTCCTTTATAAAAAGAACACTAAAAACTAATGAATAAGGTATTTATTAAAGCCTAAAATACCTTATTTCAGTTTTGTCCAAACCTTTGGGGCATTCTTTAGTTATCAAGGAGTGAGCCATATCTTAAATCTAATTCTTTTGAAGTGGAGGTACACCTATTTTTGAGTTGTCTTGGGTCTCCAAAATAGCTTCCTTATCTTTCTAGAGGTCATTTACCATGTGATCACATAAGCCCTTGACCTTAACTATCTTGGTGATTTTTATCTCTACATCATATTCCATGACCTTTGTGATCCATCATGTTCTCTTCTCATTCAAATCCTTGTTAAGTAGGAAGTCCCTAACTCTAGGATGAGACACCATAAGATGGATCTTTCTTTTAGAGAGCATGGGCCTAAAATTCTTGAGGCTTCTCAAGGATTTAAGAACTTACTTTTCAATAAAAGTGTACCAAACCTCATATCCTTCCAGCCCTTGACTAAAAAAGGCAATTCACTACTCTATTCCTTCACCATTATTTTGCATCGACATAGTTGATATGTTGTAAACATTAGAAAATGTGTACAAGATGAAGTCCTCAGAGAAATTAGTATTTATGAGTGAGGGGGCCTAGGTAATGTCCTACTTGATAGCCTCAAAAGTTGCCTTGACTTCATTATACCAAGTAAACACTTATATTTTATTTAACATGGTGGTGATAGGTTTGACCAGGTTTACAAAACTAGGTATGAACCTTCTAATAAAGTTGATCTTCTCAAGGAAGCTCTTGGTCCCTTCTTGTGTTTTAGGAAGGATAAGGCTAAGATAACACTTATTTTGTTAGTGTCAATAGATAATCCTTATTTTAAGACAATGTGACCCAATAGCTTACCTTCATGCATAGAGAACACACATTTGTTAATATTTAAAGAGATCCCATACTCTCTGTATATCTAGAAAATTAGCCTTAGATGGTCCATGTGTTCACTAGCTTTCTTCAAAAAGAGTATGATGTCATCCAAGTAGACAAGTACCATTTGATTTAGCAACCCTTGGAAGGCCATGTCTATTTATCTTTGAAAGGTTACCCCAACATTGGATAATATAAAGGCATTTTATGATAAGCAAATGTGCTCCACATGGTGGTGAAGGAAGTCTTGTACTGGTCCTCTTCTATCACTATCACCTAGTTATAACAAGAATATCCATCTAAGAGAGAGAAGCATTTTGAACCAAAAACTACTTGAAGGAGTTACTCCATGGATGGTAGAGGGTAATAATCCTTCAAAGAGACCCTATCAAGATCCTTAAAATCTACACATAGTCTGATCTCCCCATTATTCTTCCTAACATGTACTAGATTAGCTACCCATGAGGAGTTCTTATTTGGGAAGATGATCCTATATTCAATAATCTTGGTTAATTCCTTTCTCATGAGCTCTTCACTCTTGGGTTTTATGGTTAACTACTTCTACTTGACAGGCTTGGCATTAGCTTCTAGATCTATAGTGTGGAGGGGCAATTTAGTTTCAAATACCCTTAAGTCACTATATTTACAAGCAAATATGTCTATGTATTCCTTATAAATCTCTATGAAAACATATCTTTTAGCTTTAGTGTTTACCTTCCCAAGCTTGAGGAACTTGTCTTAAAAGATAAAAACTCTCTCATAATTCTCTTCATTAATTGACATCACTATTGTATCCTTCCTCATATGGTCTCCTTCATGAAAGAGACGTTCTAGGGTGACTAGCCATTTAGGAAGATTATTAGACCTTAATTCAAAAATCTGCTTTTCATACTAATGCTATAATTTTTATTGGTTGATGGATGAAAAATATACTTATTATAAGAAACATGCAATCTATTTATCATTTTCAAATACCTTTCAATGAACTTCATTATTTGGCATTGATGATCTTATTACCACTTTGACATGTGGTTGAACCTTGGTCCTTTGAAATTCATTAGGGATATCAAAGTGAGCCCCCATAGCTACTAGTATGTCAACATGTTGATTTTAGCCTCTTGGCACATATTAGATGTTGAAAGACTCAAAGTCCTCAACTAAGTCCCACACTCTATGTTTATATGACTTAATTAAGGGGTTCTTAGTGGCATTCTAACCTTTGACTTGGTTAATAAATAACTCACTATCCCCATAGACTTTTAATTGCTTAATCCTTCTCTTACTATCCCATTGAAGGCCATGAATAAGGCCCTCATATTCTATTGCATTATAGGAGTAGTTAAATTAGAACCTATATGAAGACAATTACTTATCATTTGAATGGGATATTAGCATAACACCTACACCCACTCCATGTTCTCTCCTTGAGCCATTAAAGAACAACTTCCATAGACCACTAGGATCTTCTTGAGGCCTCATAAGGAATGGCATGGGTTGTATTTATTCATACAAATAGTAGATACCCAAGTCCATTTATTCAACACCCTCTAAGGGATCTACAAAATATCTTTCATTACAGTTCATCTAGGAACATGTCTAGTACCTCTTACAAATGAGTATTCAGCTCCTGTCCCATTGTAAATTCATATTCATCAATGATAGTGCAATTTTTGTTGACATTATTTGGTCTATAGGCCTCTATGTGGAATTGTGCAATGGGTTTAGCTTTGATTGACACTATGGCCCCATACATTATTCTAAATACCATATATGACCAATATACTACAAGATAGCCTCTCATCTTTGTTGTGAACTCCCTAAATAAGAATAGTGCAAAGAGAGAAGGCACATCCAATATCATTACATCTTGATCCATTAAGACACTAGGACAAGCATATAGGGTCATATTGAGGTCTTTGATTATGTCAGATGGCTTGGTATAAGAACCATCAAGTTTCATCACTCCTTTGGACTAGGGTTCATATTTTAGACCAAGCTAATTAGTTATGGACTTTGGCATTACCGAGGTACTAGCCCCACTATAAACTAAGAAATTATGCACTAGAGAGTTGCCAATGATCACTGAGAAGTAAAAAGGAGGAGGTTTGACTAAATTACCTAGTTGCCTTTCATTAGGCCCTTTGGTTACATTAGTGAGAAATTCATTCACCTTGCTCGGTGCCTTATCTTAAACTATTGTAACATTAATCTTGGAGAAACCTTCTTAAAGAATGTCTACTTGATCTACCATGGAGAGCATATCCCACATTAGCACACTCACATTGTATTTATTCATTTGTTCAATAATTTTTATGGGTGAACCAACAATATTTACTTGTGTTTTGAGAGCCACCTTTATTGTTTGTTGAACTTGTGAGCCTTAGGGCACAAAAATATTCCCTTGATTCTGATTCTTTAGAAGCACTAGAACCTTTAGGGTGATAGTAGGTTCATTTATATTTGTCAATGAAGGAGTAATGGTAGAAATCTCTTTGACTACTTCCTAATTACCATCCATATTCTTTCATTTAAATATTGTATTTACAGCCATTAGAATGTAGTCTTGGCTAGAACTAGCCTACTAGTTGGATGCATAACACTCCTCTTGTTCATAATTGACCATGGTGGCATCTAACTAGTTTGGTCCCTTATTAGACCCTTGAAATTATGGAGGCTCTTATGTCTTGGTCATCATAGGTACCTTTACATTTTTGGCCATGAGAGCTTGGTTGTACCCAAAATTAGTAGCTTACTACCATTGATCATTGAAGGCTTGGTTGAGATCAATATTTGGGATAATATGTTGACCAAAATATGGATTCCAAAGCATGGTACCCTCTACTTATTGAGCCAAATTATTTTGAACTAGTACCAAGGTGTTGAAAGTGCTAGAAATATTAGGATTATAGTTATTCTACCTATTGTAGCCATGATACCCTTATCATTTGTAGTTCCCCTTATATGGTGGCTTATTTTATTTAAAAAATTGCTTATAAGGTTGATATGAACCTTGATAAGGCCTATTTAAATCATGTTTCCTATTAACATTTACTAGCTCATTTCCTAAGGATTGAAACATGATTTTGAGTTCTTGAAAGTTCTTTTGTTATAATGAATCACTGGATCCACTAGTGGAATCTTTCTCTTGTTTTGGTGTAGGTATTACAAAAATTATTGGTGTAGGAGGAATGACATAAAGTGGATAGATAAAAATGGGAGGTAGTTTGATTTTAGGAAATAAGGGCATTAGTGGTCTAGGTATAAGCTTGCCATCTTGAACAAGATAATTTTTGGCTTTGATGGCCACCTCATAAGCATTTAGAAGTATATTTCCTCCCATAGATTATATCATCACTGTTATATCACTATTTAAAGCCTTTAAATATATATAAAGTCAAAGTTAGGAGTTGGTTTAATTAAGACTGGGATTCTATACCAAGTTTTTTAGAACCTTGTGTTGAAGTCTTGCATGACTTCATGAGGAGTTCTCTTGATGGTTGTTAGTTGTTTTATAAGTTAATAATGGTCACTTTTATCCTCAAATATTTTACATAAGACCTCTCCTAATTTGTCTCATGTTTGAATGGAATTAGCATCAAAGCATCTATACCAATCTAAGGACTTTCCTTTAAAATAAGTAGTTAATAACCAAATAGATATATTTTCATCAATGACATTATGGATATTAAAAAAAATGGCTATGTCCATGAGGTTCTCAGAAGGTGTTGTAGCTTGGCCACTAGCATAATAAGGAACACTATTAAGGGTTGTAACTAGGATAAGATCCTATTGGGCAAGGTATAGAAGACTTTGGCCATTAAAATACAAAAAATATCTAGGGACTACCATGGCTAAAAAAGGATTTAGTAAAGGTCCTCTTGTAGAGTTAGGCCTTAAAAATGACCTAGGAACAAAGGTTCTTTGATATGGATGTGTATTGGCAAGCCTTAATATTTTTTTCTAAATTTAAAGGTAGTTCAAAAAATTCAAAGGTAATCCCTCTTGAGGGTGACCTTGATTTCACATTTGGCATGAGAGACAAATACTACTTTGTACCAGAGTGTTGATTGTTCCTTTTGGAGTCACCAGATGTTGTTTTGGAGCTTAAATGCTGCAAATTTGATCAAACTAGTATTAACTTTGATCAATATTCCTTTTGGAGTGTAGTCCCATTAGGAATGTCAAAAAATATTGTAGTCTCCATTTTCACCTTTAGAGAGAGTTATTCAGGCTCCCTCAAATTGAGCTACATAATGGGAACAACCCCAGGCTATGGGTCACATATGATGGGGTTAGACCTATGAAGAAGGATGACTTGCTCTTGATGCTCACAAAAACTAATGTTAAACTAATGATTCATAGGTAAAAGGGTTATAAAGAGTATAAGGGCTCATAATAAGGATAAAAGTGTGATGCACCAAAGTTAAATGGACGCTCATATAAGCTTGAACCTACACTAGATCAACATAGGACAACTATAGCTCACACAACCTTACAATATCACTAATTACTTAAGTATTTGATAGAATAGGTTTAGATAGAAGACTAATATAGAGCTACAATACTTAAAAATACCTTCAAGGAGGAAAGCATAAGGACAATAAACTAGGAAGATTCTCCTTCACAAATTCATGTTGCACAAGCATACTTAAACACTAATCAAAGGTAAGAGATAGGAAAAGATTCCATCCTATTAATTTAAGAGGTAGTTATTACAATATTTTTATAGGGATTAACTTTATCAAATGATTATTTTTGTAAGATTCTCGATGAGTATCCCCATACCATAAAGAATGAAAAAATCTAAGAGCTGAGAACCCCTTTAATGGGAATGAGACCAATATATATAGGAGAAGGAGAGAAATAATGTGGGAGAACACCACCATATAAGGAACACACATCTTGGGTCATTAATTAAACCTGAGCATCCACGTTTTACTCCTTAGCCTATGAAAGCCTTATCACCTTTTTGATCAATCAGGGCACTACCCATGACTTATTGAATGAGAAAGTCACCAAAGGTTCTAAGGAAACATTGAATGCCCTTAGTTATAGTTCCCAACACTAGACCTTTTCTTTTATCCTTCACACCATCTCTCACTTGAGGACAAAACTTCATGCCCCTGGTTCAGATAGAAACATGGCTTTATGTATTTTAGGTGGATATTTGTCAAAAATATGGCCATGATGAATGATGATGGCTCTTTGCATTAATCACATATATACTTTATTTCCATGTTTGGGTCATAGGTACATCATATAGATAAAAAACCAATCTAAGATTATTGGTTTTCCTATAGATGTCATCTTAACACAGACCTATAGACTATTTATCCCCTTTTTTAGATTATAATAGGTCCAAATAGACCCATTATATTCTTGAAAGAACCAAGAGTTCATTGAATACACAAGTCCTCCTTTAAGAATGGTGAACATAGTCAGAGATGAACCTTGAAATCTATCAAATTTCAAACTAGAGGTCCATATTAAGTTCCAATGATGGTCCCTTTTATTTTATTTATACTTAACTACATTAGTGTGTCACTTTAATGACATTTGATCGATATTTAATGGTGATAGAATGATCATACAAGACCTATTTTCCTTGGTAAAAAATGGTTCCTCAACTTCCATTGAAAGTCATAGGCTCACCTTTGTTCTAATTGGTTAATGATATCTAGCTTAGCTTATTGACATATTGACTCATCTCGCTCTATTGATTTTGATCTATATGATTGAGCAAGGACCATTGATCCTACCCTTGACTTATCAACATTATCTAAGCTAGTGCCACTTGGCAGTCCTAAAATTTCATTCAATATCCTATTATCATTCTACCACTTTACACACTTATGCCACATGGCAACCTCTTGAGCTTCTTGACCTTTTTAGTTTTATAGCTTCATCGATCTTCCTTAGTACAAATGAACACCAATTATTGGACCTACTTTTGTTTGAAAATAAATATCTATTTACCATGTCTTAAATTTAACATCCATGTGACCATCATTTAGAATCCATGTGGATGTATTTGACATCCTAAAAACCATAAAATTTAATCTCTAATGTATTTCTTCATTGGCTTAAAGTTAATGTCTACGTGAAAGTATCCTATTATTTGACCAACTTTGAACATTTATATATTGAAGCACAAAAATCATGGAGGGAACAAATTTATTAGAGATATTCCTAAGACCAAAAAAATTGTGCCCACTTAATTTGATAGCTCCATGAGCTTTCTAAGTGTGTGTTGATGTCTTAAAATGGATCTAGATCTTAATAAAAAATAATGGGAAGTTTTAAGTTGTGGGACAATGTGACTTGAAAACAACCTCCAGATTTTAAAGAAGCTAGTCTCTTCTTTTGTATTGGGTGTTGGGGAAAAGGGATAGGAGACTAAACAAAAACACAAAATGTATGAATTGTAACCTAAATATGGTGATGTGCCTGAGAGTAATCCTAATCCTAACCTAAGCACAGTGAAGCTATTATGTGATTCTATTACATTTAAGAGCAGACAAGTGCATGATCAATGTAAAAGATTGGAATAACAGAAATAGAGGCTCACAATAGGGGAGTCTTTTGTTGAGATATAGGAATTGTCAACAAAGGCATAGTGTTTAATATTCTTAATAGAATATTATAATCACATTAGAGGCATAGAAGTCACGCATAATTATGTAAAACTTTAGACTCCAGAAAATAGGATAGAAGCAAATAACATTTCCAATCACAACACTAGAAAATCTATAGCATAGACTACTTTGCAAATGATACCAATGACATCAATAAGGGCATAGTGTTCAATTTTCTTATTGAATCTTCTAGTCATACAAAAGATGTAAAAACACACACAGTCATATAAACCTTTCAACTCAGGAAAATGTAACAAAAGCAAATGATATTATTGGTCAAAAACTTTGAAAGTCTAAAACTATGAGAATTCCCCCTCCTTTTTTTAGATTTTACAATTCTTCTTTTATATCCCTGGATGTCTCCCTATACTTTCTTTCCCATGCAATATTATCCATCCTTCACTCATAGGAGACAAACAGATGGCACCTTCAATGCTATGGGTGGCTCCAAAAATCTACCTAATGAACTGTTTCATCTACTCAAATTAACTCCAGCTGATTTTCCCTCCATTTCTCTTTTGGAAACCGATACACGAAACCCTCTGCTATGTTTGAAATAGGAGAGGACACTTAGTCAATTTTCTAAAAATCCCCTTGATCACCTAGAATACACCAAAAAATGACACTTGGTGCCTTCCACCTGATTCATCGAAGACACATGGCTCTTTCCACTCCCCTTTGGCTGTGCCATAGTATCATTAGGGGCATATATCAGACTCCTATAGATGGTGACATTTGGCAGCTTTCATAGACTTTTAAAGTAACACCCGAGACCCACCGCCATTTCATATTTGTTAATAGAGCTTGGCGATGATTCTCTCAGGCGTTGACATGTGGAGACTTCTATGGTTTCAAGGAAGATAAGTGGCATCTTCCACTTCTTTTATGGATGTAGTAGAGGGGGACCCAGAGAGTGACACTTGGTAGCATCCACTGCTTCTCAACACTTAGGCAAAATGAATCGGCCCTCTAATTCAAAATTATGTTGCTTCACCCGATGAACCAAAATTGCAGGGCTCAAATCAAAAATAATTAAATACGACATAGAGTAGGAAATTACTCTACAGTTATTAGTGACCATCAGAGCTTTTAAGCCTGCTCAAAAAGAACTTAACTCTCACTCAACCAAAATTTCAAAATTTATAGCTTCAAAAGAGCTGTCTGGAAGATAGACCACTCATGGTTAGATAATCCTTCCTTTCTCTACAACTCATCAAAAGCCAAATCCAAGCTAATGAGATCCTTATGTGAAAATGTTTGCAAGATCTGGGTAGTGGCTTTCAGCTTGGATTCTAGCCAAAAAATAGGGATTAGAACATTTTTGACCTCAGAGGTTAGAGAATCATCCCACAAGCTCTAAAAAACTATTTGATCCCTTTGCCTGGCTAGCATCAATGGTTGGATTTGATCCACCAGCAGCATTGTCCTTGCATTCAGAAATGGGGAAGGAAGGCCCAATTACACTAGATCTTCAATGTGTTGCCTCATTTCATTGATGCCTTCTTCAATGACATCAAGACAGCTTCTATAGTTGTTGGCTGCGGCATTATGACTAAGCTCCTCATTAACCCATTTCACGACGACCATTCTGTCAAGAATCCCTGTGGCTACCTATGTTGCATCCCTTGAGCTGTAGAGCTTCTCTAGTAAAGAATGAGAGTCTACAACTCTCTAGGAGATCATGGCCAAAGTATTCTATACTAAATTCTCGACCATCTCACACAGCTACTACATGTGGCATACGAAGGTGAAAAGTGGCCTAAGCTAGAGAATCTCCAAAGAGCTTCTCTTTTATGCTGACTTGTAGAGTTCCTTCACCCGCTGCACCATTTTAATACCTCTTGGCCTATTGGCCAGCTCAATTACTAGTTGCATGGTCTGCTGCTGCTCTGCCTAGAGCTAGGCTTGAAAAGCTACACCCTTGTTCTATTTTTAGCAACCCTTGCTGTGATTGGGTAACCTACAATTGGAGTCCTTTGATTCTTGCCTACAATGTTGCATTTTCCTATTTTAGAGCTGTTGCTACACCCTTGGCAAGTACAAGCTCTACTTTCAAAGAATCATTTTGGGCTTGAATTGCCCATTGAGTCTAGAGGGGAATAGTATCTTACAACTATTTCTGTAGACTAGCTATCTCATTATCCTTTTGGTTTATTTGTTTAGCCAAACTATTGCAGTTTGCCTTTTCTGTGGCTAGGTTAGCCTCTGTCTTCTACAATCTCCTTGATATCCTCAAATAATCTTTTGTGACCGTAAAAGTGGATTCAATCATGAGCTCGACTTTATCTTGAGGCCTAAATAGGGACATGTCGATGGCCACTGCATTCATGGTGTAGTCTTCCAACTGCATTTATTCTCTCAGCTTGGCAATGTTGGGTGACAAATGGGTCACCATCAGTTGCTGTTAAATGGGGTCAAATTGTGACCTCAAATGTGGCACCATTGGCACTTTATTCACTTTACTCCTCTTCTTCTCTAATCAAGCTTCTCTTGCCTTCCATGTGGCATCAACCTACGTCTGGAAAGTGGAAGGGGATGCAATATATCCCCCTGCGAAGGGAAATCCTTGTGATAGGCCGTATTGGAGAACCATTGGCTAGCTGGGGGTGAGTTGAAGGGGCATTTTTTTGGGAACAGAGGGGGAGAAATAGGGTAACATTAAGGCTTGATACATCAAGGATGAAGTGAATTGTGAAACGGGAATGGCATCAGTGGTAGGAGGTGTCATTTGGCTGGGTGGAGGCATGGATTGAGAAGGAGGAGAGTGAGTAATTCCTACCTGAGGAGAAGTTGCAGTGCTCTGCATTAGGTGTTGGGAAGGCTATTCTTCCTCTTCTAGGTCTAATTAAAACTGAACCCTTCCTCTCTTCTTGGGTGTTTTTGATGTTCCCGCCATCTCTAAATCTCTTATATAATAACCTGGTATGAACCTTTCACAGGATAAAAACACACTTGCTACAAAAAATTTCACTAGGTGCCACAATCACAATGATCAAGATAATTTCACAGGAATGCTTGAGAGTTTGTAAACTTTAAAATTTTCTAAGGGATTTTTATGGGCCTATCAAGTCCCAAATAACATTAAATTAAGGTGATCGTTAGAAAATCCTACTCAATCTTTGGGAAACAGTGAGGTAGACACATTATGCAGCACAAAGTACCTTGGAGATTTTGAAAGATTTGGGGAAGCATTTATTGCAGCAAAAAATAAAGAATTAAATAATTTCTAAGATGTTGACTCTGCGTTTAAAATGTTTATTTCAAAGGAAAAGCGGGAAAGCAAAAATAAAACAAAGCAATGTGGGAATGGAAACTACCTAACAATATTAATTACAAATCCTTATTTTCCTTTGGGATCAAAAATGAACTTTCCCACGTCCTCTTTATGACAAGACAACTTGCGTTGCCATACTAGTGATTGCAACAGATATGTCGTTGATGGAATGTTCTCTGCACCAACCACACATGTTTGTTTGCACTCGAATGAGTATGAGCAAAATGTGTATTTGACACCTATGAACTCTTCTTGTCCTTGAATGCCCATCGAATACTAGTTCTTCATGTTGTCAGGTGTCATCAAGAAATCATGGGCTATTGGTTCTTCATGTTGTGCCTTTTGATATCCATTATCTTTTGGCACATTTTCTTCATATTCCAGCTTTATTTCATCATCATGATCTTTGATGACTTCATCCTCTTGTAAGGATGAATTAAAAGGTTGGCATCTCTTCTACATACTCATTTGAATCTTAGGGCTTTCTTCTTCATCTAAAAATAGCTCAGCACCTCCTATCTCAATGACTTGGTCAAGGGAGTGTCTATGTTCCTCCATATCCTCTTGCAGAGTGAGGAAAAAATCAGAAATGATCTCCTCCTCATCACAAGTTAAAGAAAAAGCTTGTGGCTTATCCTCTTGCTCATCAAAAGGAGAGTCTATGGTGATCTCCTCCTCCTCTATACTGATGAAATCCTCTTGACTAGCCATGAATTAAATGCACTCCTCTGTAAAGTTTTTAGCTACTTCATCATCCTCTTCGGTCCAACTTAGAGACTCGTCATCATGCTGAAAGATCTAGGGAGTGGTATAAGAAGTTTCTTTTGAAGCGGGCTCATAGGAATTTTCATGGAAGTGAGGAGCCTTTTGAGGAATGGTGGGGGAGAGTTGAGGAAGAATTGAGGGTCTGAGGTCATCCTAACTTGCTGCTAACATGGGCTCTACATTATTGGGGAATTGACCTTGACAATTTTGACCTTGCCCATGAATAGGGGTGGCATATGCCTAATCTAGAATTTGTGGTGGTGAATATGAAGTTTGGTAGATTTGATAAGGCTGGTTCTCATGAATGCCTAGCCTCTCTTCTATAAATGTAGTCAATCCACACACATCTAACATTTTATATGTAAGCTCTTGCCAATATGCCCTTTCAATGAGATCCCACTCAATTTTGATTAGGTCTATTACCTCCCTCACTTGATAAATGACCTGACAAAGAATTTATTGACCACATCCCCTTCTGTTATCAAGCTCTAACACATATTTTTTAAATCCCAACAATGCTTTTTTGAAATTGAAAATAAGGTTAGGTTCAACATGGGATGAGACATATTGGGGGGACTAGGCATAAGACTGATGTGGCTCATAACAATATGCATCCTCATTACTCGACATGATTCTAGGAGAAGCTTGTTCTTGATAAAACATATTTGAAAGAGAATAAGACTCATAGCTATGAGTTATAGAGTTATACATACCAAAGGGATTTCTTGATGATACTGCTTGATTGGCTGGTGATGCAGAGTCATTGTTGGTGTCGATAAAAACCTCCAAAGGCAGATTGGCTAAAGAAGACACCAAAATTCTTCAACTTCTTGAAAGATTGGTCCCACCATGCATGCCAAAAATTATTGATGTCTTAGAATGGTGCTAGATCTTAATCAACAACAATGGGAAGTTTCAAGCTGGGGGACAATGTGGCTTGAAAACAACCTCCAGATTTTAAAGAAGGTGGTCTCTTCTTTTGTATTGGGTGTTGGGGAAAAGGGATAGGAGACTAAACAGAAACACAAAATGCAAGAATTAAAACCTAACTATGGTGATGTGCATAAGAGTAATCCTAATCCTAACTTGAGCACAGTGAAACTATTATGTGATTCTATTACATTTAAAGGTAGACAAGTGCATGATCAATGTAAAAGATTGGAATAATAGAAACAGAGGCTCACAATAGGGGAGTCTTTTACTGAGATATAGGAATTGTCAACAAAGGCATAGTGTTCAATCTTTTTAATAGAATCTTCCAATCACATTAGAGGTGTAGAATTCATGCACAGTTATGTAGAACTTCAGACTCTAGAAAATGGGACAGAAGCAAATAACATTTCCAATCACAACACTAGAAAATCTACAGCATAGACTACTTTGCAAATGACACAGATGACATCAATAAGGGCATAGTGTTCAATTTTATTATTGAATCTTCTAGTCATACAAAAGATGTAGAAACAGACATAGTCATATAAACCTTTCAACTTAGAAAAATGTAACAAAAGCAAATGATATTATTGGTCAAAAACTCTAAAAGTCTAAAACTATGAGAATTCCCCCCTCCTTTTTTTTAGATTTTAAAATTCTTCTTCTTTTATATCCCCGGATGTCTCCCTATACTTTCTTTCCCGCGTAATCTTCTCCATCCTTCGCTCATAGGAGACAAATAGATGGCACCTTCAATGCTGTGGGTGCCTCCAAAAATCTACTCGATGAACTATTTCATCTACTCAAATTAACTCCAGCCAATTTTCCCTCCATTTCACTTTTGGCAACCAATACACGGAACACTCTGCTATGTTTGAAATAGGAGAGGACACTTAGTCAATTTTTTGAAAATCCCCTTGATCACCTAGAATACACCAAAAATGACACTTGGCACCTTTCGCCTGATTCATCGAAGACACATGGATCTTTTCACTCCCTTTTGGCTGTGTCGTAGTATCATTAGGGGCATATATCAGACTCTTACAGATGGTGACATTTGGCAGCTTCTATAGACTTTTGAAGTAACACCCGGGACCCACCACCATTTCATATTTGTTAATAGAGCTTGGCGATGATTCTCTTAGGCGTTGACATGTGGAGACTTCCATGGCTTCGAGGAAGATAAGTGGCATCTTCCACTTCTTCTATGGATGGAGTAGAGGGGGACCCAGAGAGTGACACTTGGTAGCATCCACTGCTTCTCAACACTTGGGCAAAATGAACTGGCCCTCTGCTTCAAAATTTTGCCACTTCACCCAAAGAACCAAAATTGTAGTGCTCAAATCAAAAATAATTAAATACGACGTAGAGTAAGAAATTCCTCTACAGTGTGTTTAAAAAATTTTCAAGTAGTCTAACCTATGTGTTTTTGCATGATGTTTGCTTGCCTATCAAAGAAAATAGTCTCAAACTACTTGAGAATCAACTTTGAACCCTCATATCTTATTTTACACTTCATCACACAACTTGAAACTTAGCACATATGTCCTTGGGACTAATGTGATGAAACCCATGTGACCAATTCTCCCTGACTCATCCACATGTAGCAATGATAACATTAACAAACTACCTACTCAAAATTTATGCCACTAAACCCAAAATGTTCAGATAAACATAATGAATAACTAGATGAATGTTATGCACTTCCTTACTCATTAAAATAATTATTGACATCCCATAGGGTCTATAAAAAAATTTATACTTTTCCCTTATAAATTGGCAAATTACACTTTAAGTGAACTTAAAGTTTTTCAAAAGCTTTGTGAGCAAAATGAGATCATTGGACCACTCATTCCATCTAGAAATTTTGTTCATCTACTCATCCATTATCAAATTGGTCTATATAGGCGTAAGCTTGGTATGTGGGCCAAAAATTGGCCAAAAATTATTATGAATTTTCAAGTTATTAAAAGTAGTGAAGGGCTCAAAAGGGCTAGTTAGTCCTAAAACACTTAAATGATCATACATATGCCTATGCATGAGGAATTGGAAATACTTGCTCATTCTAGGATGTTTGGTCAATTGAGGAGTGAAAATGGATGAGTGATATGTTTTATTATATCTCCATTAAGTTTGGAACCGCTAATAAAAAATCAAATTGTTGAAAAAAGTCATGTTAGGGTCAATTGAGTGGGACTATGTATAGACCCTTACCTAGGGATTAAGGTAGATTTCAAAGGAATGAAAGGTTAAGTAACTAATAAAACCATGAGGATAATTCATGGGATGATTTTTAGACCCTAAAATTGAATTTCAAATCCAATCCAAATCATTTGAATCATTTCCTTCCCAAATGACCTTCTTCGAATACATAGTTATGCCGATGTGGCTAAGGAAGTCAATTTTTAGTGTGTGTGAACACACATGAGGAGGTGCATGGGATCTTGATCCTATTATGGAAGGAATATGGGGTTGTATAATTAATATTATTGTAATTTTTTCTTTGTTTATGTCCCTCAACTTTATGAATCATTTTTAAGACTCCAAGTGCTCTAAAACCCTCCTTAAACCATGAATGTGACTCAATGGAATAAATAAGACTTTTAATCACTCAATATGGATTGAAGTGGCCTCTAAATAATTTATATTACATTCATTCATCTTATAATAATTTTATTTATCATAATTTTTTCATGTGTGGAATATTTTTGTAAGGAAAAGGGTCTAAAAGGCTTCTTTTTGTGCTTATGTAGGGTTTTGAACTAGACAAACCTTATTAATCAATTGAACAGAGTATTTGAGGAAAAATAGAGATGTTATCATAATTTTTATACCATTATATAATATTATAGATTCATATTATATGTTTCAAGTTGTTAACTAAGATTCAATAAACAAATGTGACCAATCTTTCATTAAGGAGGAAGAATTGTAGGCTTGTTTCAAGACCTTAGGGACAAAGGAATTTTAAAACATATTGGTGAGTATTTAGTGTTATTTATTTAAGGTATTGAGAGTCATGAAATATGGATATAAACCATTCTCAACCCTAAAATTCACATGAAGCTTCAAGACATGAATGTCTCTTGCTATCCGTTTGTCAAAAAAGTGTGAATATTACAACTGTAAGGTGACTTTTAGTGCTTGAAAAAGGTTATATGACCTCATGAATGACCTAAAATAAATAAAAAACTATGATATAGGTCTATAAAACACAAAAATATAACTTACTTGTAGATTCAATCCTTGGTATCAAGAGAGAGTATTAAAACGAGTCAAGGAGTTCAAATGCAAGTCTCATGTTATGAAGAAGCATTACAAAGAGAGAGTAGGCATAAAAAGTTACAAAACATAAAAATGTCAATTAGGTGAATTTTAAACGCCCTAAAGAGTTATATATGTAACTCTTTGAGAATTAATTATGATCAAGAAATCATTTAAACTACTAAAAAGACCTCCTACGCCACCCCTATGAAGAACTACTCTAGCACATGTCCTAGAATGCTAAGGAGGTAGATTAAAACACTTATTTATAAACTTGGTTCCATTATTTCTATGTCTTATGAATTATTTGATCATTATGTCCATCTCATGAGTTTCTCTTCTTATCCTATTTTTCTATCTTCTTCTAATTCATCTATAAACGAAGCCTTAAGAGGCATTGAATGTATCCTCAAGTTGGTTATGGTGAGGCCCTACCAATTTTAGGGCTTGTACTTGCCTTCAAAATTAATTAAAGGTGAGTTATATTATTTTCATCTTTAATACAATGATATTTAATGAGTTTTTGATGAATTTTTTATGATAGCAAGAGTACTTCCATGCATATGTCCATCTTTTTCATGCCTCTATGTAAGTCAATTTCTTTTCCACATATCATATGATGTGTAATACATGGTTTATTGAGTTTAAGTGTTGAAATATCATTAGTGTCTATGCTTAGGCCACTTGAATAATCACCTTGCCTATTTTAACATCCATATATTTCATATAGAAACACTAATGTGTTAAGAGTTGTTTTTAAATTGTGAAATTAGATTCTAACTTGTCTTTTCATAGTGAAAACAATAGTAAGTTGAGGACTTTATATTTGGTGCATCACCTTCATGTTTGCTTAATATTTTTAGTTCATTTCTACCCTTTTTATTTTCAAGTGTGATAGGTTTTTTAGAATTTTTGGGTGAAGCATCAAGGGATCTAACCCAAACTAGAGGTTCAATCCACTTCATAGGTCACCCACAATTTAGGATTGCTCCCATGCTATCATCTAGTTAGGAAGGCTTGAACAACATTTTTAGGGGTAAAAATTAGATAGATAATAAGAATATTACTAAGATTATAGTTCCCCTAACTATGTTAGAATAATAAGAATAAGAAGAAGAATAAGAATGAATATTAGTTAATCCACCATTCTTGCTAGGAATATAAAAAG